>JAIOJX010000027.1:68851128-68958250 GCA_022376925.1 Tragulus kanchil
CTCTTTTTTGCCACACAGAACGGCTTAGCTGCTGGATCACGGGAAGGAAGGGTAACAGCCAAAGCAGGGAGCGGGTAGTTAACCAACTGTGCATCACATCAGTGTCAGTGCCTACTGACAGATGACCACGACCTGGCTATGAGTGGAGAACTATTTTTTATCTCCACTTTACAGCTGAGGAAACAGACCCAGTGAAGTTAGGTAACAGACAAGATAGCACCTTTTTAAATTTTTTATTTATTTACTTTTGGCTATTCGGGGTTTTCACTGCTGCCGCAGGCTCTTCTTAGTTGCAGGGAGTGAGGGCTACTCTCTAGCTGAGCTGAACAGATGTCTTGCTGCGGTGACTTCTCTTGTTCTGGAATTGGGCTCCAGATCACACGGGTTTCAAAAGTTGTGGCCCATGGGCTCCACAGCTGCGGCTCTGAGGCTCTAGAGCCCAGGCTCCACAGTTGCGGCTCACAGGCTTAGCTGCTCTGCAGCAGGTGGGATCTTCTCAGGTCAGGGGCTGAACCCATGTCTCCGCGCTGGCAAGCAAACTCTTTACCACTGAGCTACCGGGGAAGCCACTATAACAGCCTTTTAAACATAAAATACCAGCAATAAATCTAAAAGGTGTCACTCTTCCACAAATTCAAGAGTCGTTCAACCTTTTGAGCTAGCATCACAGTGAGATCAAGTGAGAAATGTTATTCATTTCTATTGTTGAAATGTTTTCATAAAATGGCAATACAGGGGCTTTCCTAGCAGCCCAGTGGTTAAGACTTGGTGCTTCCACTGCAGAGGGTGCAAGTTCAATCCCCGGTCAAAGAACTACAATTCTGCATGCCTCAAGGCAAGGCCAAAAAATTTTAAAAATAAATGAAGCTCTTTAAAAAAGTGCAATATACATTCCTGATATTAAAAGGAAAGATAATCCAAAAAAAATAGAGGTGGATATAGTACCGGTATTTTTAAGAACAACATACCAAATAATACACACAAAGCTGTATACTATGATAAAGATTCTATATACACACATAATACATTATGCCTATAAGGCAAAAACTAGAAGTATTTCCATTGAAGTCTCATAGCAAGGCTGCCGCCATGACAACTATTATGAAAGGAATAGAAGATGACCAATCATAAAACAGATGCCCTTTGAGGAAAGAAAAATAAAAACGAAAGCATCTAACACTATTGTTTAAAAAAACTATTAATAATAATAATAGTAAAACATTTAAGAATGTTTAGAAAGATTAAGCAATGTACTCAGGTTTACAAAAATATTTAAAGAGGAAATGTGAATATGATTATCGTACAGCTAGGAAAACAAAACCAAATAAAAAAATAAAGAGGGAAATTATGAAATTAAACAAATTAACAGCTTTCATATATATATGAAACTACCATGTGTGTGTTTGTGTATTACAAATACCAGCTGGTCAAAAAAAAAGGAAGGAAGAATAATCCTGTACCCATAACCAATTCAAGTCTAACAGAAAAAAGTTTCACCTATCTTAAAAATCAAAATAAAATGTGCAATGAAAGCTGGCATAACAGGGGAAGCCAGATTTTGTTACTGGAAAAGATAGCACTGTAAAGATATCTGATTACCCTAATCAATTTAAAAATTTAGTATAATGCACTCAATCAAAACTGCAAAGGATAGGGTGAGGGATAGTAGTTAAGACTTGACAAAATGACTCTAGAGCATGCAATTATAGAACAAAAAGATGCCAGGGCTTTTCATTTAATACCAAAATACCAGCATTAATATTTGCATTTTAATTAAAGTGCTCAGAACTTTTAACAATTTGTAGAATCTAAAAGTAATCATCTGGGCTTCCCCTGGTGGTCCACGGGTAAGGACACCGCCTTGCAGTGCAAGGGCCGCTGGTTCGATCCTTGGCCTGGGAAGATCCCACGTGCCATGGAGCGGCTGGACCGATGTGTCCAATTACCGAGCTGGAGCTCTGGAGCGCATGCGCCCAGAGCCGGTGCTCTGCACCTGACAGACGCCACCGCGATGGGAGGCCCACAGGAGCCAAAGAACAAAGACGGATGAAAACAGAGAAATGAAGGACCAATGGAAGTGGCCCGCTCGCTCCCCTCCCTCCCCAACCGGACCCCCGCCCAAAATAAATAAATAAATCTTTAAAAAAAAGAAAAAAAAAATAATAAAAGTAATCATCTCATTCCAAAAGTGTTAGCTGTAAAAAGTGTTAGCTGTGAAATAAGAAAATGTACTAATTAAAATAAATGATTAACAGACAATTCAATATTAACAAAATTAAAATAATACAAAAAATAAAACACTACATTAAAAATTTACTTAAAATACACACAAAAGGAAAAATATTTTAAGTTTGAGCTAAAAAATATATATATATACACACACACACACACACACATATATATATATATATATATAGCTATGAATAATCCTTTGAATTGTTAGTACTCAGGGACAAATTTTTCTAGCAGCTAGCACTATTATACTGCAACTTTGAATAATCCCATCTCTTATTCAGAAAGGCTGAGAGCTACAATTTCCAGTCAGAGAATGAGCCTACTAAAATAAGAGTCAGATGACCCCTCTTCTCTGCTGAAAACCCTTCTCAGCTCTCCATCCCACGAGAGCAAAAGCCCATGTCCTTATAATGGCTCACGATGCCCAACAGGACCTGGCCCACATCCTCCCTTTAAGCCGTCTGCTCCTCTCAACTTCTCTTCCCACTACTGCTCACATTAATCTTCCCACATCAAATCTATCATACCATTAACAGAAGTTCCAAAAAGAGAGAACACAGAAAACAAAGGAGGCTCATTTACTTTTAAGAATCTAAGAAATGTTATTCCAAGAAAATCTGACTTTGCCTTGTTGCAATTTTTAATAAAACTAACTTTAATTTTAGAAACTAAGAACATGAACTGGCCACAGTATTTTTCTCTTTGCTTACAGCTTTCTTCTTCACTTCTATGTTCCTATGCTTTTCAAGTGTATTCTCTTTCACAATTAAAACAACAGTAATTTAAATGGTTACCATGCTTTCTGCTTTACCCTCTCAACCCTCTTTCAGTTTCTACCTACTTTACCCACAGACTTTCAAAGGATTCACTGGTGGATAACAAAGAAAAGGCTGGGGGATAGGGGGACCTGCTCTGAGACATTTATTCGAATTTAATTTTAACCTGAACTATTTATAGCACTACTCTTTCCTTCCTAACACACTACATACTCTTTCCTACCATTATTGTACGTGCTGTTATCTAAAATATCCTCACCAACATTTCTACCTTCCATTTTCAACAGTCATCACACAAAGCTACTTCCACCATGAACCTTTTTTTTTAATGTTGGCCTCTTTTTTGAGGGATTTTTTTTTTTTTTTAAATTTTGGCCTCTTTCATTGGTCCTTTATCTATTCATTTTCATCCACCTTTATTCTTCTGCCTGTGTGGTATGTTGGCCTCTTTTATTGGTTTTTTATTTATTTATTTTCATCCATCTTTATTCTTTGGCCTGTGTGGGTCTCCTCTCGCAGTGGCCTCTATTGTCGCAGACCACTGGCTCGCAACTGCACACACTGGTCCAGCCGCTCCACAGCACGTGGTATCTTCCCGGGGCAGGGGTTGCACTGGTGCCCCTTGCACTGCAAGGTAGGCTCTCTACCCACTGGATCACCAGGGAAGCCCCACCATGAACCTTTTTTAACTGAAGGTACTCTCCTCCTCCTTTTATAAAAACCTATAGCACCATAACTCTGACTTATGGTATATTACTTCCCTTAGCTTGATATGGTTTTGTTTACTACAGGATCCATGTGTAAATATTTATTTTATATCTTAGAAGAGATTCATTCACTTAGCAAATGATGGATCCTCGGAAGTTTAATTTTGTGTTTTTGTGGTTTATAATTTAGGGGATTCCCTGGTAGTTCAGTGGGTAAAGAGTCTGCCTTGCAGTGCAAGGGACACTGGTGTTCGATCCCTGGCCAGGGAAGATCCCATGTGCAGCGGAGCAGCTGGACCGATGTGTCTAGTTGCAAACCAGTGCTCTGGAGCACATTCACCCAGAGCTGGTGCTCTGCAGTGAGAGAGGCCACTGCAATGGGAGGCCCACATATGCCAAAGAATAAAAAGATGGATGAAAATAAATATAAACAAAAGGCATGATGGGGAAAAAGAAAAAAGAAGATTAGGTCCAAAGGTGTCTCAAAGAGTAAATTTTAAATTCTTACCAATTACTGACCCTTGGATTCAAATTAACTCCTCTTTAACTTGTTCTAACTTTCTATCTCTAATTTCCAACTCTCCCAGACCAGTTAAAAAAATCCTAAAAGTTTTTACACCATAGATCTTGTCTTTCCAAATCTATATACCATAGTCCTATTACCTCTTACACAGCAACCCTATCAGAACCTGGGGTTCTGCTTGCCAAGATCTGTTTCTCCAGCAGAGAAACCCTGCCTCTGACAAAAGCTCTGGTCTTCTCTGATCAGACTTCTCTTTTTTTTCACCTTTCACCCACCCCCGTAATAGCACCCTAAAATGACTTTAATGTACTTGTGGATTTTAAATATCCTCCATCTCATTTTCAATATGAATATACCTAGAGCCAGGTGAGAGTCTGAGCAGACTTCTCAAGCATCTCCAAGATCCAGCTCTCCCTCTGATGTTCCTATATTAACTGCCACAGCTTTTTAAGTCCTAAAATTGTGATTATAATTTATGTAAATATATGTTGTTTCTCTGTAACTTCTAGTCTAACCAAAGCATAAAAAGAATCCTATTTTCTATCAGACAATGTTACAATTTTGATAAAGGGACTTTAACCTATCTATTAAAGAAAATGAACTACCTTCAAAACCATAATGTAAAATTACACATCTCTGATTAGAACTATGAAAATTCTGTCTTCTGGGATGTGCTTTAAGTTAATATTCTGTGTGAGTAAGCATGTCTAGTGGCCAGCATCTTTGCAAAGAAAGGATATCATAACCAGAAATTATTGAACTGATCCATCTGGCTCAAGTGAAAAGCCAGTATTTCCATTGTGTTACACACACATGATTTAAGGTAACTGGTCATGTAAACAACATTGTGACTTTATGAACAAATATTACAACCTTAACAATTTCATATACGTAACAGTTTACAGTTACCTCTACAAGTGATGATAATAGTCAACACTTATTGAGTACTTTGCTATTTTCTATAATCATCTATTTACAAAGTACTAACCTATTGAATACTCATAAAAATCCTGTAAGTACTACAATTTTCCACTGTATACAAATGCACCCTCTTCCCTGAATATCTGCCCACAGACTCATGACTCCACCTTCTCTCAGCTGCCCATGCTCCTGGCTAAGGCTTCCAAACTGGGCAGTAACTAGATCCCGTCCCAAATTTTTCCCCACTGGGACACTGCTCCAGAAATTCCTACCCTCTCCTGTGTCATCAGTTCTTCCCTCTGGATGAATTCAATCCCATCAACATACATGTTATCATCTTCCAACCTTCGCGAACACAAAAATAAAGCCCACACTTGCTCCAGTTGCTGTCCCATTTCTCTGCTCCCCCGCTTTTAGGAGCACAACTTGTAGGAGTCATCTGCGCTACTGGTCTCCAGCTCTTCTCCTCCTATTCACTCGAGCTCACACCAATCTGGCTTTAGCCCCACCAACAGCACTGAAACTGTCCTTCTCAAAGTCTCCACTTACCTCTACTAGTCATTTATCAACCCGTTTCTCACCTTTTCTCTTGTTTGACACAGCCAATCCCCTTGCTGCTCTTCTTGAAACTTCTTCACTTGGCTTACAGGCCACCATACTTTCATTTACTTCCCTGACCACTCCCCATCATACTTCTCCCTAGTTTCTGGTAATTTCTCTTGACTTCTTAATGCTGGTGTGCCCCAGGATTTGATCCTTAATCCTCTTCTCTTACTAATCCTATCCAGTCTCATGGTTTATATACAATCTATACATTAACAGTTTCCCCATTTATGTTTCTAAGGCATAATAACTAATAAGATAAGCAACTGGAAAACATATCAAAGAAAAAGTATTGATGGTGTTGAAATACTTCCTACCATATTTGCATAAAAATTTCAAAATTGTGTCCATCTGGCTCAAGTGAAACAGTATTTCCATTGTGTTACACACATGATTTAAGGTAACTGGTCATGTAAACAACATTGTGACTTTATGAACAAATATTACAACCTTAACAATTTCATATACGTAACAGTTTACAGTTACCTCTACAAGTGATGATAATAGTCAACACTTATTGAGTACTTTGCTATTTTCTATAATCATCTATTTACAAAGTACTAACCTATTGAATACTCATAAAAATCCTGTAAGTACTACAATTTTCCACTGTATACAAATGCACCCTCTTCCCTGAATATCTGCCCACAGACTCATGACTCCACCTTCTCTCAGCTGCCCATGCTCCTGGCTAAGGCTTCCAAACTGGGCAGTAACTAGATCCCGTCCAATTTTCCCCACTGGGACACTGCTCCAGAAATTCCTACCCTCTCCTGTGTCATCAGTTCTTCCCTCTGGATGAATTCAATCCCATCAACATACATGCTATCATCTTCCAACCTTCGCGAACACAAAAATAAAGCCCACACTTGCTCCAGTTGCTGTCCCATTTCTCTGCTCCCCCGCTTTTAGGAGCACAACTTGTAGGAGTCATCTGCGCTACTGGTCTCCAGCTCTTCTCCTCCTATTCACTCGAGCTCACACCAATCTGGCTTTAGCCCCACCAACAGCACTGAAACTGTCCTTCTCAAAGTCTCCACTTACCTCTACTAGTCATTTATCAACCCGTTTCTCACCTTTTCTCTTGTTTGACACAGCCAATCCCCTTGCTGCTCTTCTTGAAACTTCTTCACTTGGCTTACAGGCCACCATACTTTCATTTACTTCCCTGACCACTCCCCATCATACTTCTCCCTAGTTTCTGGTAATTTCTCTTGACTTCTTAATGCTGGTGTGCCCCAGGATTTGATCCTTAATCCTCTTCTCTTACTAATCCTATCCAGTCTCATGGTTTATATACAATCTATACATTAACAGTTTCCCCATTTATGTTTCTAAGGCATAATAACTAATAAGATAAGCAACTGGAAAACATATCAAAGAAAAAGTATTGATGGTGTTGAAATACTTCCTACCATATTTGTTAATAAGATATAATAATGAAAATATCAAAATATATAGCAAAAGTGAGTTATTCAACACTTACTAATAAAACTAACTGTAACAAAAATATTGTCAGATGTGCTTGTCACAATATTAGTTCTTTTTTTTTTTTTTTAAAGATTTATTTATCTATTTACTTTGGGCGGGGGTCGGGTTGGGGAGGGAGGGGAGCGGGCGGGCCACTTCTATTGGTCTTTTGTTTCTCTATTTTCATTCTTTGGCTCCTGTGGGCCTCCCATCGCGGTGGCGTCTGTCGTCGCTCGACAGCTCTGGGCGCATGCGCTCCAGAGCTCCGGCTTGGTAACTGGACACATGGGTCCAGCCGCTCCGCGGCACGTGGGATCTTCCCAGGCCAGGGATCGAACCGGCGCCCCTTGCACTGCAAGGCGGTGTCCTTACCCACTGGACCACCAGAGGAAGCCCACAATATTAGTTCTAGATGAATTAGAAAGTTAAATGCAGGGCTTTCCTGGTGGCTCAGTGGTAAAAAGTTCACCTGCCAATCCAGGAGACACAGGTTTGATCTCTGATCTGAGAAGATCCCACATGCTGCGGAGCAACTAAGCCCCTGAGCCACAGCTATGGATCCTGTGCTCTAGAGCCTCGGAGCCTCAACTATTGAGCCCATGTGCCACAACTCCTGAAGCCTGTGTGCCCTAGAGTCCGGAGTTCCAGAACAAAAGTCATCACAACAATGACTAGTGAGTAGCTCTCACTCCCTGCACTAAAGAGCAGTGGTGGCAGTGAAAACCCAGAATAGCTAAAAATAAAATAAATAAATAAAATTATAAAAAACAGAAAATTAAATGAAAAATAGGATGCAAAAAATAAGCAAATATATATTTTTTTTTATTTTCTAGGTCAAAAATAAAGTACCTTTCAGTCAATATAGGTCACCTTCCTCTCCTAAACCTAAATGTTATTTCTGCATTTCAGGAAGACCAGCAGCTTAACCCTCACAAAACACTCAGGAAATGATAACAAGCGCTGCTCACACTCTCTATGAAAGGTGAACAAGAACCTAGTTTAAAATTGAGGTACATACTAGTACAGATTTTGTGACTGAGTGAGGTGCCCTAAAGGAAACATAAAGAAACCCCAATGTCTAGTAAACTATTCAAAATCAGTATATTGAGAACTGAACCTCTGGTAAACCCTCATTTTGTCCTGCAGTCTTTTTCACCGCCATTAATAACAACTCCATTCTTTCAGTTGCTAGGCTAAGAACCTTTCAGGCATCCTGGACACATTCCCTCCCTCTCTCTCTCTTTCTCTCTCACACACACATACAACTCACGCTGCCCAAACTCAGGCTCACCAGTAAATCCTGACCACTCTCTTTAGCAAATACATCCCCAAACTCAACCATTCATCATCTCCACTGCCACCATCCTGGTCCAAGCCAGTGTCAAGTCTCATAGTCTATTTGTTTCTGTCCTTGTCTCCTTGTAGTCTACATACTCAGCATCACAAGTCACGCGTAATTCTGTTAAAATGTATATCAAATCATGTCAGTTCCTATGCTGAAAACCTAGTGGTCTGTCTCAGCATAAAAGCCAAAGTCCTTACCTATAAAGACCATACTACCACCCCCAGCTTACTGTGTCTTCTCCCACCTCTGAGCCTCACTGCCTGGGAAGCTTGGTCTCCAGACACCAGTGCTCCAGCCTCAACTTTCCACCCTCTTTCCCCACTTTATTTTTCTCTTCTGGGTACTTACCACTAACACATCACATGGTAAATTAATTACCTAGTTTATTATCTGCCTCCCTACACTAAATTTAAACTCTGTGCCAGCAAGATTTACTATGTTCTGTTCCTTAAAGTACTATAATGCTTAGAAAAGTAGGCACTCAAATATTTGCTAAATGACTATGGAATTAAATTTAGACATTAAATTTGATATGTCAGCACTCTGACTTGAAAGTGCTATGTGAGTTTTTTTATTTTCTAGGTCAAAATAAAGTACCTTTCAGTCAATATAGGTCACCTTCCTCTCCTAAACCTAAATGTTATTTCTGCATTTCAGGAAGACCAGCAGCTTAACCCTCACAAAACACTCAGGAAATGATAACAAGCGCTGCTCACACTCTCTATGAAAGGTGAACAAGAACCTAGTTTAAAATTGAGGTACATACTAGTACAGATTTTGTGACTGAGTGAGGTGCCCTAAAGGAAACATAAAGAAACCCCAATGTCTAGTAAACTATTCAAAATCAGTATATTGAGAACTGAACCTCTGGTAAACCCTCATTTTGTCCTGCAGTCTTTTTCACCGCCATTAATAACAACTCCATTCTTTCAGTTGCTAGGCTAAGAACCTTTCAGGCATCCTGGACACATTCCCTCCCTCTCTCTCTCTTTCTCTCTCACACACACATACAACTCACGCTGCCCAAACTCAGGCTCACCAGTAAATCCTGACCACTCTCTTTAGCAAATACATCCCCAAACTCAACCATTCATCATCTCCACTGCCACCATCCTGGTCCAAGCCAGTGTCAAGTCTCATAGTCTATTTGTTTCTGTCCTTGTCTCCTTGTAGTCTACATACTCAGCATCACAAGTCACGCGTAATTCTGTTAAAATGTATATCAAATCATGTCAGTTCCTATGCTGAAAACCTAGTGGTCTGTCTCAGCATAAAAGCCAAAGTCCTTACCTATAAAGACCATACTACCACCCCCAGCTTACTGTGTCTTCTCCCACCTCTGAGCCTCACTGCCTGGGAAGCTTGGTCTCCAGACACCAGTGCTCCAGCCTCAACTTTCCACCCTCTTTCCCCACTTTATTTTTCTCTTCTGGGTACTTACCACTAACACATCACATGGTAAATTAATTACCTAGTTTATTATCTGCCTCCCTACACTAAATTTAAACTCTGTGCCAGCAAGATTTACTATGTTCTGTTCCTTAAAGTACTATAATGCTTAGAAAAGTAGGCACTCAAATATTTGCTAAATGACTATGGAATTAAATTTAGACATTAAATTTGATATGTCAGCACTCTGACTTGAAAGTGCTATGTGAGATAGTTTTTGCAGGATCTAATCACTTTAAAATGATGAAACTTTAAAACAAGGCCAAGTCCTCTTTTCCTATATAAGAGTGTAAAAGATTTCACTATACTCTTTTTCAAGCCTTTTTTTGAGAAGGAGAAAAAACACATATTACTAGTAAATTTCTTTTTGATTGCAACAGATACAAACTCTAGAAGACTAAAGCTCTAGGGATGTCTCTGGAAAAAAAATAGCAATGACTACCAGCCAAAAAAAATACATAAATAAATAAATAAAAGCAAACAAGTTTTCCAGCTGGTTTCTAAAACAGCATTATGTCCTTCATTTATTGAAGGCAGAGCCAAGGTTATCCTCAACAGTAAGAGCATGTTAATGAGGCATAAACAGTTTAACAAGAAAATAAGCAGCCAAAGAGTAGCCAGTTATTGCTACTGAGCACACAAGACTACTATCTGGACTTCAAAGAATCTCCAGACAAGAAGCCCAATCAATAACTAAACCGCTTCCACTTCCGGGGCAAGTTCAATCCCTTGTGGGAGAATTGAGGATCCCAACGGCCTTGCAGAATGCCAGCCCCCTAAATCTTTTCAAGCAAAGTCCCAAGCAGATTCTAATGTCTTAAAATAAAAAATGTGCATATTGCTCTATTTGAATTTTAAACAATACTACTTCCCTTTTGTTTATACTGAAAATGAAGATTAAATCTGACTTGCAAGACTTTCCAAAGTCAATAGTATTGGCTTATTTCCAACAATCTGTACATTTCATACATATTATTTTTCACTGATCATTTTTTAAAAGTTTAAAAATTAAGCATAAAGAAAATAAAGCTTCAACAATACTACAAAAGAAAATTACTGGGCTTCCCTGGTGGTCCAGTAGGTAAAGAGTCCGCCTTGCAGTGCAGGGGGCTCTGGTTCAATCCCTGGCCCAGGAGGATCCCATGTGCCACAGAGCTGCTGGACCAGTTTGTCCATTTATGAGCCAGCGCTCTGGAGCACGTGCACCTAGAGTCAGTGCTCTGAGGCGAGAGGGGCCACTGTGGTGGGAGGCCCACACAGGCCGAAGAGTAAGGATGGATAAAAATAAATAAACAAACAAACAAACAAATCAATAGAAAAGGCCAAAATTAAAAAAAAAGTACTCCTAGCAATTATTTATCAGGCATAAAGTCAGCCATTGAATTTATTATTGAATTATCTTTAGTCACAGTACCAAGAGACAGCTAGTACAGCATTGCTTTTACCGAAAAAACCTCAAAAAATGTTTACTGATTTACTAGGACTTGTTTATTCATCTAATAGTCACCTATTACACAATTCTATCTTACAAGAGATCTCTTGTTGATCTTCAGAGCATGAAATCAGAGACAGCTTCAGTATGCAGATCCATGAGTAAAAATAGAACAGATTCCAGAGCCTCAAGTTGAGAAGGCGGAAGAAGAACACTGCCATCCTTACTTAAGTAAACAACCTATGGCTCTATTCAAAATCATAAAATAGATATTTCCCATAATTTGAAATAGAAATGTTGAATTCTAGACTGCACTTTTCAAACTATTTTCACATGACGATTACTAACAGTATGTTCATATCTGCTCTTGAGGTTTCAACAATACAGTATTCAAAACTGCTTTACAAATTACCACTTATTCTCTTTATAAAAAATGACTATAAAGTACAAATATAATTTACTGCCATTAACGTGAAGACCAATTTTAATTCTCATCTTCTACCTACTTAAAGAAGTCTCTATGTGTAGATCATTCTTTATACTAATCCAATGAACATCAAATATTAATGCAAGTCAATAGTAAGTCTGAATACTGTATCCAGACCTTAACTGAGTGATACATGGATTAGATGCCAACGAAACTCAAGTTTTCACGGTCCTTCAAAGTAGGTAAGATACTGTAGTCCCATCTATGTAACTTATACTTTCCATAAGAATCTAGAAAGGAGGAACAAAGGAAGAAAGATGCTTGAGAAAAAGATACTAGAGAGGAAGAAATACAACTGTAGAAATCTGAGAAAAAGGACTACAGCTCTTCTAAAACTGAATGTAACCTTCCAGCAATTCCCTAACATCCTTTCCTGAGATTCTCTGTCATCCCTCTCTGAGATTTAAACTTAGCAGCTACTTGAACAATGCCATCCATTCAAGGTATATTTACTGAATGTCTACTGTATGTCAGGCAAAGCACTGTTCTGTGTTAGTAATATAATGCAGTCATCATTAATGCTATTGTCAAATGCTTCTGTTTCTTTCCCCTTGCAGGCACACAATTAATGTGACATTTCTTGGCCCCCTTGTGGTTAAGAGGCCCAGTGTATCTAGACTTTGTTGGTCAATGACTTCTTCTTTTTTTAAAAAAAAAGATTTATTTATTTATTTATTTATTTATTTATTTATTGGGCGGGGGTCGGGTTGGGGAGGGAGGGGGATGTGCGGGCCACTTCTATTGGTCTTTCATTTATCTATTTTCATCCGTCTTTGTTCTTTGGCCCGTATGGGCCTCCCATTGCGGTGGCCTCTGTTGTCGCAGAGGGGACTGGGGTCCCCGGTAATTGAACACATCAGTCCAGCCGCTCCGTGGCACGTGGGATCTTCCCAGGCCAGGGATCGAACCGGCGCCTTGCACTGCAAGGCAGTGTCCTTACCCAGACTGCACATTTCAAACTATTTTCACATGACGATTACTAACAGTATGTTCATATCTGCTCTTGAGGTTTCAACAATACAGTATTCAAAACTGCTTTACAAATTACCACTTATTCTCTTTATAAAAAATGACTATAAAGTACAAATATAATTTACTGCCATTAACGTGAAGACCAATTTTAATTCTCATCTTCTACCTACTTAAAGAAGTCTCTATGTGTAGATCATTCTTTATACTAATCCAATGAACATCAAATATTAATGCAAGTCAATAGTAAGTCTGAATACTGTATCCAGACCTTAACTGAGTGATACATGGATTAGATGCCAACGAAACTCAAGTTTTCACGGTCCTTCAAAGTAGGTAAGATACTGTAGTCCCATCTATGTAACTTATACTTTCCATAAGAATCTAGAAAGGAGGAACAAAGGAAGAAAGATGCTTGAGAAAAAGATACTAGAGAGGAAGAAATACAACTGTAGAAATCTGAGAAAAAGGACTACAGCTCTTCTAAAACTGAATGTAACCTTCCAGCAATTCCCTAACATCCTTTCCTGAGATTCTCTGTCATCCCTCTCTGAGATTTAAACTTAGCAGCTACTTGAACAATGCCATCCATTCAAGGTATATTTACTGAATGTCTACTGTATGTCAGGCAAAGCACTGTTCTGTGTTAGTAATATAATGCAGTCATCATTAATGCTATTGTCAAATGCTTCTGTTTCTTTCCCCTTGCAGGCACACAATTAATGTGACATTTCTTGGCCCCCTTGTGGTTAAGAGGCCCAGTGTATCTAGACTTTGTTGGTCAATGACTTCTTCTTTTTTTAAAAAAAAAGATTTATTTATTTATTTATTTATTTATTTATTTATTGGGCGGGGGTCGGGTTGGGGAGGGAGGGGGGCGGGCGGGCCACTTCTATTGGTCTTTCATTTCTCTATTTTCATCCGTCTTTGTTCTTTGGCCCGTATGGGCCTCCCATTGCGGTGGCCTCTGTTGTCGCAGAGCACTGGCTCTGGGCACATGCGCTCCAGGGCTCCGGCTCGGTAATTGAACACATCAGTCCAGCCGCTCCGTGGCACGTGGGATCTTCCCAGGCCAGGGATCGAACCGGCGCCCCTTGCACTGCAAGGCAGTGTCCTTACCCACTGGACCACCAGGGGAAGCCCAGTCAATGACTTCTAAGTGAAGTGCCTCCATTCACTTCTGGCCACAGCATTTAACTGTTAGTTAAACAGAGCCTCCAGAAAAACACTGCCTCTCTGTGGCAATGTTTGAGACGGTGGCTGCACTACACTGAGTAACCTCAACGAGCAGAGACCTCTGCCAACCTGAGCCAATAAGGAATAAACTTTTGTGTTTGAAGCCACTGAGATTTTTGGGTTATGTGTGATATTTTAACCACAGCATAACCTAACCTATTCCAACTGATACAATAGGTCTTTTTCTTACAAGCTACCTATTGCTAAGCTATGTCTCCCTAACTTCATGCTGACAAGGCTCTTCTTTTTTGAAAAGACAAATGCAATTATCTATTACGTAAGCAAATTCTTCCCCCAACTATGGAAAGCTTCCTAAATCCTGATTTTATCAATGACCCTAACAGCTATTCAATTCCTTTGATTCCTATGAACTTAGTATATATCTCAATATCTTCAAGTGATTATTTTTTGGAATTGGATCAATCAAGTTCAGAGACCTTGATCCAAACCAGTAGATTGTCCATTTTGTTTCGTGTGAACCAATCAAACACCACTACAGTTATAGCTGTTCAACTATATAAGCATCCAGTCTTCCGTACGGTTACCACAAAATATCTGCATCTTAACAGAATAACTACAAAAAATTACACATGACTGTGGAAAGAAGGAAAGGAATGAGGATTAGGAAACAGAACACTAATAGTAGACTGACGGCAAAAGCAAACATGTACATAATAATCATGGCCGGGCTTCCCTGGTGGTCCAGTGGGTAAGGACACCACCTTGCAGTGCAAGGGGCGTCGGTTCGATCCCTGGCCTGGGAAGATCCCACGTGCCACGGAGCGGCTGGACTGATGTGTCCAACCACTGAGCCAGAGCTCTGGAGCGCATGCGCCCAGAGCTGTTGCTCTGCAACAACAGAAGCCGCTGGAATGGGAGGCCCACACGGCCAAGAACTGATGAAAATGGACCCCGGGGGCCCCAGAGCACTGGCTCTGGGCACATCGGCTCGGCTCGGTAATTGAACACATCAGTCCAGCCGCTCCGTGGCACGTGGGATCTTCCCAGGCCAGGGATCGAACCGGCGCCCCTTGCACTGCAAGGCAGTGTCCTTACCCACTGGACCACCAGGGGAAGCCCAGTCAATGACTTCTAAGTGAAGTGCCTCCATTCACTTCTGGCCACAGCATTTAACTGTTAGTTAAACAGAGCCTCCAGAAAAACACTGCCTCTCTGTGGCAATGTTTGAGACGGTGGCTGCACTACACTGAGTAACCTCAACGAGCAGAGACCTCTGCCAACCTGAGCCAATAAGGAATAAACTTTTGTGTTTGAAGCCACTGAGATTTTTGGGTTATGTGTGATATTTTAACCACAGCATAACCTAACCTATTCCAACTGATACAATAGGTCTTTTTCTTACAAGCTACCTATTGCTAAGCTATGTCTCCCTAACTTCATGCTGACAAGGCTCTTCTTTTTTGAAAAGACAAATGCAATTATCTATTACGTAAGCAAATTCTTCCCCCAACTATGGAAAGCTTCCTAAATCCTGATTTTATCAATGACCCTAACAGCTATTCAATTCCTTTGATTCCTATGAACTTAGTATATATCTCAATATCTTCAAGTGATTATTTTTTGGAATTGGATCAATCAAGTTCAGAGACCTTGATCCAAACCAGTAGATTGTCCATTTTGTTTCGTGTGAACCAATCAAACACCACTACAGTTATAGCTGTTCAACTATATAAGCATCCAGTCTTCCGTACGGTTACCACAAAATATCTGCATCTTAACAGAATAACTACAAAAAATTACACATGACTGTGGAAAGAAGGAAAGGAATGAGGATTAGGAAACAGAACACTAATAGTAGACTGACGGCAAAAGCAAACATGTACATAATAATCATGGCCGGGCTTCCCTGGTGGTCCAGTGGGTAAGGACACCACCTTGCAGTGCAAGGGGCGTCGGTTCGATCCCTGGCCTGGGAAGATCCCACGTGCCACGGAGCGGCTGGACTGATGTGTCCAACCACTGAGCCAGAGCTCTGGAGCGCATGCGCCCAGAGCTGTTGCTCTGCAACAACAGAAGCCGCTGGGATGGGAGGCCCACACGGGCCAAAGAACAAAGATGGATGAAAATGGACAAATGAAAGACCAATAGAAGTGGCCTGCCTGCTCCCCTCCCTCCCCACCCCTCCCCCACCAAAATAAATAAATAAATCTTTAAAACAAAAATCATGGCCAAGTACAATATGATAAATGCTTTAAGGACAAAGAAAATACTAAGTAGGGAGGGTGAAAGTTCACTAAAAATACGCCAGGCCCTATTTAAAACATATTCTCAATGCCAACAACATAGTGCAATTTATTACTCTGACAAGGGATAGGGATTTCTAAAAAGCAAAAACATCAGCACTGGTCTTTTATCTTATTTTATTTTCTAAGCAAAGATGGGGAAAAGACAGGAACACCCCCAAATAAAATGTGTCATATAGGGAAAGGAACAGGAGAGAAAGAACATTTTTCCAAAGGGGAAGCTGCTAAATCAGAATGTTTAGGGTTTGTTCTTAATGTCCTATCTTGCCCTAAAGTATAAAGTGCTTTACAGAGAAACATAGAACACAAAAATATATAAATCAGAAATAGATGAGAAAAAGAGGGAACAAGGTAGGAACATTAAGTGGAATCAGAAATATGGGCAATATAAAAATGCATTAAGGGCTTCCCCTGGTGGTCCAGTGGGTAAGGACACCGCCTTGCGCTGCAAGGGGCGCCGGTTCGATCCCTGGCCTGGGAAGATCCCACGTGCCGTGGAGCGGCTGGACCAATGTGTCCAATCACCAAGCTGGAGCTCTGGAGCACATACGCCCAGAGCCAGTGCTCTGTGACGACAGACACCACCACGATGGGAGGCCCACATGGGCCAAAGAACAAAGATGGATGAAAATAGATAAATGAAAAACAACAGAAGTGGCCCGCCTGCCCCCCTCCCTCCCCACCCCCGCCAAAATAAATAAATAAATAAATGTATATATAAAAAAAAACGTTGAGAGGAAAAAAAATTATTAAAAAAAAAAAAAAAGCATTATCAGGGCTTCCCTGGTGGTCCAGTGGGTAAGGACACTGCCTTGCAGTGCAAGGGGCACCAGTTCGACCCCTGGCCTGGGAAGATACCACATGCCGAAGAGCGGCTGGATGGATGTGTCCAACTACCGAGCCGGAGCTCTGGAGCGCATGTGCCCAGAGCCGGTGTTCTGCAGCGAGAGAGGCCACTGCGATGGGAGGCCCACACAGGCCAAAGAACAATGAAAATAAATAAATGGAAGACCAATAGAAGTGGCACACACAAAAAAATGCATATCAAAGTCCTCTATATTCACAAGGTTAATAGCCTACAATTTCAGCTCCAATCTAGTAGAAGCTTAATTTCTCATGAACGACTAGTTCAATTAATTCAAGATTTCTAGCAGCTAATATGAAAAAAGAAATACGATCAGATAGTCACACAACTAAGTACCACTAAGGTTGAAAAACTTATTTTTCTGATTAAACAGAATTATCTGCACTGCTAACAAAAAGCATGAATTTACTACTGGAGGTTCCCTTAAAAACTACACTGTGGGGCTTCCCTGGTGGTCTAGTGGGTGGAGAGTCCGCCTTGCAGTGCAAGGGGCACCGGTTCAATCCCTGGCCTGGGAAGATCCCACGTGCCATGGAGCGGCTGGGCCTATGTGTCCAGTTAAGGGCCAGTGCTCTGGAACACATGCGCCCAGGGCCAGTGCTCTGTAGCTAGAGGGGCCACCGCGGTGGGAAGCCCACACATGCCAGACAATAAAGATGGATAAAAACAAATGACAACTTAGAGGCAAAAAACCCAAACCCTTGAAAAATAAAAAAAGGACATGGTGACAGAATATCTTCATAGCATCCACAGGGCTGCTGCTGACAGCATTATCTGCACAGGTGGAGACAGCAGTGATCGCACCCCAAGCCCAGTTCAATAAGGACACCTCTAAGGAGGGCGTGGGTGCAGCAGAGTAAGTGCACAGCGCTCCACAGTCTGAGAACGCATCTAAGGGTATCCATAGCACTAATACTTAATTTGCTACAGGCAGAGGGGACAAAGGGAGGTCAGCAGCCAAGTGGTTTCAAAACTCAGAGTCTAAATTAAAGAAGGGACACAGCTTCCTCTACCTCCACTAAATGTATAGTTTTGAGTATAAAATTTCAGAGGATTGCAGACTACACTATCCATTTAAGAACCTCCTTGAACTTCCCTGGCAGTCCCGCGGTCAAGACTCCACCCATCCAATGCTGGGTGGCAAGGTAAGTAAGTAGAATTAAATAAATACTTTTATTTCAAAAACACTCTAAACACTTTTTGCTTATACAAAAAGTATTTTTTTAAAAAAGAAGTCCCCAAGTAAGGGATCGCCTGCAGAGCCTTTAGTCAATTCTCAAAAATATAATTTTATCTTGGTAATCATAACTGAATATGGTAGCAGCAAATCTCAGACTATACTCACTGACCGAGTATAAAATGTCAATTCTCCTCAAATTAATCTATATATTCACAGTAATTCCACTCAAAATCATAGTAAGTTTTCTGTAGAAATTGTCTCAAACTGACTTGAAAAGACCTTAAAAAGCCTAAATAACATTAAAAAAAAAAAAGTTAGAAGACTTACTACACTACATGATTTTAGGACTTACTA
Organism: Tragulus kanchil; assembly: GCA_022376925.1. Lineage (NCBI taxonomy): Eukaryota > Metazoa > Chordata > Mammalia > Artiodactyla > Tragulidae > Tragulus > Tragulus kanchil. The sequence goes on from JAIOJX010000027.1 coordinate 68,869,945, forward strand.
TACAGCAATAATCAAACTGTGATACTGGTGTAAGAACAGACGTATAGATCAATGGAGAGGAAATGGCAACCCACTATAGTATTGTCCGGGAAATCTCATGGACCGAGGAGCCTGGTGGGCTACAGTCTACGGGGTCACAAGGAGTTGGATACAACTTAAGAGACTAAACAACAATAACTGAGTACAGTCCCCAAAGACACCTATATAGACTGGTCAACAGATTTTCAATAAAATTCCAAGGTAATTCAATAGCAAAAGTTTCATGTTTTTAATAAACAATGAAACAATACGCTACAATATAGACCAATCTTAAAAACACTATGTCAAGTGAAAAAAGCCATTTAACAAAAGAACACATATTGTATTATCTCATTTACACAAAATGCCCAGAAAAGGCAAGTTCATGGGGACTGAAAGTAGATTAGTAGTTGCCTGGGTGTGCGGCTGGGAAAGGGGAGTGTCTCCTAATGGGCATAAGGTTTCTTGCTGAGGTGATAGACATGCTCTAAGGGTATCCATAGCACTAATACTTAATTTGCTACAGGCAGAGGGGACAAAGGGAGGTCAGCAGCCAAGTGGTTTCAAAACTCAGAGTCTAAATTAAAGAAGGGACACAGCTTCCTCTACCTCCACTAAATGTATAGTTTTGAGTATAAAATTTCAGAGGATTGCAGACTACACTATCCATTTAAGAACCTCCTTGAACTTCCCTGGCAGTCCCGCGGTCAAGACTCCACCCATCCAATGCTGGGTGGCAAGGTAAGTAAGTAGAATTAAATAAATACTTTTATTTCAAAAACACTCTAAACACTTTTTGCTTATACAAAAAGTATTTTTTTAAAAAAGAAGTCCCCAAGTAAGGGATCGCCTGCAGAGCCTTTAGTCAATTCTCAAAAATATAATTTTATCTTGGTAATCATAACTGAATATGGTAGCAGCAAATCTCAGACTATACTCACTGACCGAGTATAAAATGTCAATTCTCCTCAAATTAATCTATATATTCACAGTAATTCCACTCAAAATCATAGTAAGTTTTCTGTAGAAATTGTCTCAAACTGACTTGAAAAGACCTTAAAAAGCCTAAATAACATTAAAAAAAAAAAAGTTAGAAGACTTACTACACTACATGATTTTAGGACTTACTATACAGCAATAATCAAACTGTGATACTGGTGTAAGAACAGACGTATAGATCAATGGAGAGGAAATGGCAACCCACTATAGTATTGTCCGGGAAATCTCATGGACCGAGGAGCCTGGTGGGCTACAGTCTAGGGGGTCACAAGGAGTTGGATACAACTTAAGAGACTAAACAACAATAACTGAGTACAGTCCCCAAAGACACCTATATAGACTGGTCAACAGATTTTCAATAAAATTCCAAGGTAATTCAATAGCAAAAGTTTCATGTTTTTAATAAACAATGAAACAATACGCTACAATATAGACCAATCTTAAAAACACTATGTCAAGTGAAAAAAGCCATTTAACAAAAGAACACATATTGTATTATCTCATTTACACAAAATGCCCAGAAAAGGCAAGTTCATGGGGACTGAAAGTAGATTAGTAGTTGCCTGGGTGTGCGGCTGGGAAAGGGGAGTGTCTCCTAATGGGCATAAGGTTTCTTGCTGAGGTGATAGACATGCTCTAAAATTACACTGTGATGATGACTGCACAACTCTAAACATACTGACTATGCACTTAAAATGAGTAGATTTATGGCATATAAATTAAGCCACAATAAATCTGTCATATAAAAATACTTTCACTGGGGGGATGATACGTAGAGTAAAAACTAAGCTCTTGTAAATTAAAAATACACTTGTCAAGGGGCTTCCCCGGTGGTCCAGTGGGTAAAGAGTCCGCCTTGCAGTGCAAGGGGCACCGCTTCAATCCCTAGCACTGGAAGATCCCATATGCCGTGGAGCAGCTGTACTGGTGTGTCCAATTACAAGCCAGCACTCTGGAGGCCACTCTGCACTCAGAGGCCACTGCGATGGGAGGCCCACACAGACCAAAGAATTAAGATGGATGAAAATAAATGAGTGGAGGTCCAATGAAAGAGGCCAAAATATAAAAAAAAAAAAATTACACTTGCCAAAATGAAAATTAAAATGGCCAGTCTAAACAAAACAGGCATGGTTAAGTCACTAAGTCACTAAAATGGAAAAAAAGCGCAGGACATCTCCATGATATAGTAAATAAGAGAGAAAATGGCCAATGGAAACAAGGAGACAAAAAAAAGTGATCAAACACTTGACTAGTAGAAGTTTCAAACACAATGTAGGAGGAAATGCAAAAGATGACAAAATAATCAAAAAAGGAAATTTCTAAACTAAAGATAGGCCTAAGCCTTTAGGGGCCCAAAACCTCATTGAGAGTCTAAAACAATGAATGAAAAACATTTTACACTTACAAGACACATATGGCTAAAATGCTAGAACTCCAAGTATGAAAAATATACTTTAGAGTTTCAAAAATGTATCTACACAGGAACAAAACTTAGACTGACATGAGCCATTCTTCCTCACTGTCTTTTCATATGCAACTCTAGCAACTAAAAGAACAATGCTCAGAAACTTCCCCAATTAGAAAACTTACCAAAAGTGAAAGCAAAGACTTGTATTATCTCACTGGGGGCAGGGACTAAGTAGAGTAGTTGCCTGGGTGTGCGGCTGGGAAAGGGGAGTGTCTCCTAATGGGCATAAGGTTTCTTGCTGAGGTGATAGACATGCTCTAAAATTACACTGTGATGATGACTGCACAACTCTAAACATACTGACTATGCACTTAAAATGAGTAGATTTATGGCATATAAATTAAGCCACAATAAATCTGTCATATAAAAATACTTTCACTGGGGGGATGATACGTAGAGTAAAAACTAAGCTCTTGTAAATTAAAAATACACTTGTCAAGGGGCTTCCCCGGTGGTCCAGTGGGAACAGAGTCCGCCTTGCAGTGCAAGGGGCACCGCTTCAATCCCTAGCACTGGAAGATCCCATATGCCGTGGAGCAGCTGTACTGGTGTGTCCAATTACAAGCCAGCACTCTGGAGGCCACTCTGCACTCAGAGGCCACTGCGATGGGAGGCCCACACAGACCAAAGAATTAAGATGGATGAAAATAAATGAGTGGAGGTCCAATGAAAGAGGCCAAAATATAAAAAAAAAAAAATTACACTTGCCAAAATGAAAATTAAAATGGCCAGTCTAAACAAAACAGGCATGGTTAAGTCACTAAGTCACTAAAATGGAAAAAAAGCGCAGGACATCTCCATGATATAGTAAATAAGAGAGAAAATGGCCAATGGAAACAAGGAGACAAAAAAAAGTGATCAAACACTTGACTAGTAGAAGTTTCAAACACAATGTAGGAGGAAATGCAAAAGATGACAAAATAATCAAAAAAGGAAATTTCTAAACTAAAGATAGGCCTAAGCCTTTAGGCCTAAAACCTCATTGAGAGTCTAAAACAATGAATGAAAAACATTTTACACTTACAAGACACATATGGCTAAAATGCTAGAACTCCAAGTATGAAAAATATACTTTAGAGTTTCAAAAATGTATCTACACAGGAACAAAACTTAGACTGACATGAGCCATTCTTCCTCACTGTCTTTTCATATGCAACTCTAGCAACTACAGACAACGAAACAATGACAAAGTTCCACTTGGAAAAGACTTTCAGCCCTGAATTCAATTCCCAGAAAACTTACCAAAAGTGAGAAAAGGGCTTCCCTGGTGATCCAGCGGGTAATGAGTCCACCTTGCAGTGCAAGGGGCACCAGTTCGATCCTTGGCCTGGGAAGATCTCATGTGCCACAGAGCAGCTGGACCGATGTGTCCAACTACCAAGCCAGAGTTCTGGAGAACATGCGCCCAGAGCCAGTGCTCTGCAGCGACAGAGGCCACTGAGATGGGAGGCCCACACAGACTAAAGCACAAAGATGGATGGAAATAAATAAATGAAAGATCAATAGAAGTAGCCATAAAAAAAAAAAGTGAGAACAAAATAGGGCTTCCCTGGTGGTCCAGTGGGTAAAGAGTCCGCCTTGTAGTTCAAGGGGCACTGGTTCAATCCCTGGCCCAGGAAGATCCCGCATGCTGCAGAACAACTGGACTGATGTGTTCAATATGAGCACATTGCCTGGAGGTGCTCTGCAACAAGAGAGGCCACTGCAATGGGAGGCCCACACAGGACAAAGAAAGAGAATGGATGAAAAAAAAAAAAGAGGCCAAAAATTAATTAAAAAACAACAAATTAATAATAATAATAAAAAGTGAGAACAAAATAAAGGTACTTTCAACATGCAAGGACTCAAAACTTACCTGCCATACAGGGGTTGGGGGGGATATCACTGACCATTAAGTGAAAATTTCTTTACCTTTCATAGCAAGAACTCTTATGTAAGATTGATAATAAAGCCAACCATTAGAAAAGCTACATATATATAACAAAAATCAGGAAAAGGAATTGGTGTTTAAAGATTTCATCTTTCTTTTTAACAGATCGGCAGGGGACCTCAATTATTTATTTTGGGCCATGCCAGTACATGTAGGATCTTAGTTCCCTTGACCAGGAATCGAACCACAGCCCCCTGCACTGGAAGTGCAGAGTCTTAACCACTGGACCACCAGAGAAGTCCCTATAGTCTTCATCTTTCACAGTGAGAAGTCAGTCATGAATTAAGAGGTGTCATATAAACTATAGCACTAACCATAAGCATGAACTACAAATTCCCTCTGGAGATGGAAAAGGAGGAGGGGTGGATGGGAGACTTACTATTCATTTTATTCTCTCCGGTAAAACTTCTGTTTTTGTCATGAACATGTAATACTTTTATGATTTAAAGAAGCATTTTAAGAAAAATTGAATTGTTTTAGCCACACAATGAAATACTGTATTTGAAAAGAATAAAGTAAGTTCCTACGTACCAATACATAAAGATGTCTACAGTAAGTGAAAAATCAAGATGTAACAACGCATTAGAATGGTATCGTGTTTAAAACAAAATGTGTGGTACAGCCACTGTGGAAGACAATTTAGCACTTTTTTTTATCAAGTTAAACACAGTCTTACCATTCAGTTAGCAATTGTACTCTAGGTATTTATCCAAGGTTAAGTGAAAATTTAGAAAATTTACTTTCACACAAAACGCTGTATACAAGCTTAATTCATAATCACTGAAAATCAGAAATACCAGTATGAACCTAGAGGGTAACTTAATACATACACAGATAAATATACAGAACCGTTATAGATATGTATATACTTAACACAGTTTAAATACACACATCTGTGTATGAATGGGTATGTGTATTCCTGTCCTATAAGTGGACTTGGTAGCTACTAAGACATTCAATGTCCAGATCTTGGTTTCTAGAAACCATTCATGGAGAAACAGTTGACTCAAGGGCTGGGATGGACAATATATAATATAGGTCTGACACATCCTGTAGTCAGCAGAAAACAAGGAACTGCTTAAAAACTAAAAGGCTGAGTGCATGTCAAAAGAATGTAAGAGCCAAGCTGAAAGAATTCCCTGTTGACCAAAGCTGGAACAATTTAGGGGCAAAATTAATGATATAAAGAATAAAATAAATATATGATGATTAATTTATGTCAACTTTGCTGGGCTACAGTACTCAGAAATGTGATCAAACATTACTCCAGATGTTTCTGTGAAAGTGTTTTAAAATGAGACTGCAATTTAAGTCAGCAGTCTTCACTGAAGTGGGATACCCTCCATAATGTGAGTGGGTCCCTCCACTCAGCTGAAGGCCTAATCTTTCACAGTGAGAAGTCAGTCATGAATTAAGAGGTGTCATATAAACTATAGCACTAACCATAAGCATGAACTACAAATTCCCTCTGGAGATGGAAAAGGAGGAGGGGTGGATGGGAGACTTACTATTCATTTTATTCTCTCCGGTAAAACTTCTGTTTTTGTCATGAACATGTAATACTTTTATGATTTAAAGAAGCATTTTAAGAAAAATTGAATTGTTTTAGCCACACAATGAAATACTGTATTTGAAAAGAATAAAGTAAGTTCCTACGTACCAATACATAAAGATGTCTACAGTAAGTGAAAAATCAAGATGTAACAACGCATTAGAATGGTATCGTGTTTAAAACAAAATGTGTGGTACATCCACTGAGGAAGACAATTTAGCACTTTTTCCTATCAAGTTAAACACAGTCTTACCATTCAGTTAGCAATTGTACTCTAGGTATTTATCCAAGGTTAAGTGAAAATTTAGAAAATTTACTTTCACACAAAACGCTGTATACAAGCTTAATTCATAATCACTGAAAATCAGAAATACCAGTATGAACCTAGAGGGTAACTTAATACATACACAGATAAATATACAGAACCGTTATAGATATGTATATACTTAACACAGTTTAAATACACACATCTGTGTATGAATGGGTATGTGTATTCCTGTCCTATAAGTGGACTTGGTAGCTACTAAGACATTCAATGTCCAGATCTTGGTTTCTAGAAACCATTCATGGAGAAACAGTTGACTCAAGGGCTGGGATGGACAATATATAATATAGGTCTGACACATCCTGTAGTCAGCAGAAAACAAGGAACTGCTTAAAAACTAAAAGGCTGAGTGCATGTCAAAAGAATGTAAGAGCCAAGCTGAAAGAATTCCCTGTTGACCAAAGCTGGAACAATTTAGGGGCAAAATTAATGATATAAAGAATAAAATAAATATATGATGATTAATTTATGTCAACTTTGCTGGGCTACAGTACTCAGAAATGTGATCAAACATTACTCCAGATGTTTCTGTGAAAGTGTTTTTAAAATGAGACTGCAATTTAAGTCAGCAGTCTTCACTGAAGTGGGATACCCTCCATAATGTGAGTGGGTCCCCTCCACTCAGCTGAAGGCCTTAATTCTCAGATTGATCTTCCCCAAGAAGAAACTCTGCCAGCATACTGCCTTAGGACTTAACCACAATGCAGACTCGTCTCTAGGTTGCCAGGCTGTCCTGCAGAATTTGGCCTACCAGTCCCTACAATCACATGACATGTAGATATATCTGTACATCCTCCTCTTGTTTCTGTTTCCCTGCAGAACCCTGCCTAATACATATTTTAACCCTCAAAATATAAAATATGCAAGCCCATGCTAAATAAATGATTAACAAATAAATGGGAGAAGTGCCAAATCTTCCTTACAAATGAATTCCAAATAATATAAGTAAATAGTGTCCCCTTCAGGAGGTTGAACCTACTTCCTCCTTCCCACATGAGTGGAGGCTGAGCTTCACACGTGAACAGCTTACGAAGATAAGGAAAGGAAAAGAGAAAAACAGTAACGATGCAGTGGAAAAACCTGGCCAACACTGCCTTAACCAAGGGATCAAGGTTCACTTCAACAGTGTTGTTGTGTAGTTATCTACTGGCATGTGATGAGAAGGGCATTTCAACCTCTGTAGTATTCTTTTTAAAAACACCAGTCTAATCAAGAGAAAAACAGTAGACAACTCCAATTTGAGGAACATCCTACAAAATACCTGACTGGTATTCCCCCAAACTGTAAAATACACACACAAAAATAAAAGCAAACTCTGAGACACTGTCCAAGAACAGACAAGACTTAGGACAACTAAATGCAATGTGGTATCTTGGATGGGAATCTGGAACAGAAAAATGCATATCTGGTTAAAAACTATGGAAATCTGGGACTTCCCTGGTAGTCTGGTGGTCAGAACTCTATGCTTCTGGTGCCAGGGACATGGTTTCAATCCCTGGTCAGGGAACTAGGATCCCACACCTGGCACAGCACAGCCAAAACTAAGCTATGGAAATTTGAGTGAAATATGGAGTTTAGTTAATAATAATCTATCAATACTGGTTCACTAATTGTGACAAATGAGCCACACTATTGTAATATGTTAGTAATAGGGACATCTGGGTTGAGTGGTATACAGGAACTCTAGAATTTTTCTGTAAATCTAAATAAAACTCTTCTTAAATTAAAAAAAAAAAGAAAGCCTATCACAGTGGCATTGCTTTCTCCAACAGCCACACCATATGCCTTGGGCCCTAGAAGAGGGCACCAGGAAGCACGGCACACCACCCATGCCACCGCTGCACCTGCAAGAGTTAAATATAAGCCCAACTGGATAACGACAGTTTTGTTCTTTTTTCCACTAGGCAAATGCTAAGAACAGAAATTGCAGCAAAGGTATAATCCTAAGGGAGAGATGTATAAACAACCAGAAGAAACACTGAAAAATACAGTGTTTCCCTAGGGAATGACCACACCACAGATGTTCACAGCAGCTTGGATAAAGAAGCTAGCACAGCCCAAAGTCCTAGACAGCTCGTGATGACAATATAAACCATCCTATGCATGGGTAAATATGAAAAATAAATATCCTAATAGGTAAAAAAGTATTAAGGAAAGTCTCAGAGTAACAACCCTCCTGACATAAGCCTTGAAATTTAGTTTTAGAATCCTAAAGCACAGAAGATGAGAAAGACAATCTCAAAATATCAGGTAAGGCCACAAGCAATATTATTAGTCCCCCTTTCAAAAGTTAAGAAGTTTTCAGAGTTTAGCAAACAGCGTACTGTTGTATAAAAAGCAGCAGTCTTGGTAATAAGATGACTTGAGTTTAAAATCTGAGTTTAAAATTTGTCATTTACTTGCTAAATAAATTTGAAAAAATAACTTCTTGATCTTGAAGGTTTCTTAAAGGGAATCAGTATGTAAAAGGAACTTAAATAAACTCAACTTTGAAAAGCATGATTTTCACTAAAATCTTTAACATTAAAGGGCCTTCCTTTCAAAATTTCAAGTTATAAAAAAGGCAAAATACGATGAAATAATCAAATGTTAAGAGGCTGCAAAGAGATGACTGATGTTTGCATGTTTTATCTTTTCCAAATCTATAATATATTCATTTTATTAATTAGAACAGTTACATTTTAAAATATCTGTTGTTGTTGTTCAGTCGATAGGTCTAAGTTGTGTCTGACTCTGCAACCTCATGGACTGTAGCCCTCTGTCCATGGGATTTCCCAGGCAAGAATACCGGAGTGGGGCTTCCCCCGGTGGTCCAGTGGGTAAGGACACCGCCTTGCAGTGCAAGGGGCGCCGGTTTGATCCCTGGCCTGGGAAGATCCCACGTGCTGCGGAGCGGCTGGACTGATGTGTCCAATTACCGAGCCGAAGCTCTGGGGCGCATGCACCCAGAGCCGGCACTCTGCGACAACAGAGGCCACCGCGATGGGAGGTCCACAGGAGCCAAAGAACAAAGACGGATGAAAATAGAGAAATGAAAGACCAACAGAAGTGACCCGCCCGTCCCCCTCCCTCCCCACCCCACCCGCCAAAAAGATAAATAAATAAAAAATAAAAATTAAAAAAAAATTAAAAAAAAAAAAAAGAATACTGGAGTGGGTTGCCATTTCCTCTTTCAGGGGATCTTCTGGACCCAGGGACAGAACCCAAGTCTCCAGTCTTGCAAGGCAGATTCTTTACCACTGAGTAGGGGGAAGCCCCATTTGGTCAAAGCTATACTTTATAACCAAGTGAAGGCAGGCATGTAAGAAGGACACGAATGTCCGTACCACCGTGATGAAGCATATATACTGTAATCATCAACCTGTATTTGTTAAAGTCTACTCTCCCCATAGATGGGGAAGCCAGGAGTTGTATCATGAATCTTCATATTCTTAGGGCCTGGCATATACAAGGAACTAAATGTTTACTTTATAGAAATTTCTAATTGTTTCACTTTCTACCTTAAAAGGTTCAGTTCACATGTGCTTAAATCCTGGCGGGCAGAGAAGGGCAGAGGATCTAGTACAGTCATTTTAATCCATCCAATAAATATTTATTGTTGCTGCTTGCTGTTTCAGTCACTCTTCCAGGCATCTGTGATATGTCATTTAATAAACAAAAGCATAAGTCTCTGTCCTAATGGAGAGACTCTAATCTAGTATCATTCTCTACTCTGCCCAAAACATTGCTCAAGTGTGACCCATTCACTGGTACCTTGAACCAAACTAACTGGTCTGTGACCCTCAGCCAGAGCAAGCATTTAAAAACTAAGTAGCAGGACTTTCGTGGCAGTCCAATGGTTAAGACTTTACCTTCCAGTGCAGGGGGTGAGAGTTCAATTCTTGGTCAGGGAGCTAGAATCCCACATGTCTCTGGGGTCAACAAATCAAAACATAAAACAGAAGCAACAATGTAACAAATTCAATAAAGACTTTAAAAATAAAATAAAAACTCAATAGCAACTTGGCAGTCATTTTACATGGTAAACCTAACATTATAATGTATTGGCTCGAATCTATCTTTATTTCATTTTTCTAATAACTTGCTTATTGTTTTGTAAAGAATCATTGTATAATCAATTGGAAAATTTATTAAAATTAGTCTTTCACCGCAGACAATGAGTAGCATTGGTTAAACATACCTTGATCACATCACTCTCCTCTCCTCAGTAAGATTCTATACTTCAGTATCTTTATGGTCTTCCACAAATAAAAACAACCTTTCCAAATACTGTTTTCCCACTAATTCAGTTCATCATATACTCCAACCACAGTGAACTGTTTCCAGCACAAGTCTTCTGTCTGGCTTCTGCTTCTCTCTCAGCCTTAAATACTTTCCTCCTCTAATTTTATATATCCTTTTAAAGTCAAGCACAATCCACAATCAAAAGCCCTCCAGGTCCTTGCTTCCTTTCAGTCTATTTTATAACTACCTGTAAAAGGTCCCAACGTGATGAAGCATATATACTGTAATCATCAACCTGTATTTGTTAAAGTCTACTCTCCCCATAGATGGGGAAGCCAGGAGTTGTATCATGAATCTTCATATTCTTAGGGCCTGGCATATACAAGGAACTAAATGTTTACTTTATAGAAATTTCTAATTGTTTCACTTTCTACCTTAAAAGGTTCAGTTCACATGTGCTTAAATCCTGGCGGGCAGAGAAGGGCAGAGGATCTAGTACAGTCATTTTAATCCATCCAATAAATATTTATTGTTGCTGCTTGCTGTTTCAGTCACTCTTCCAGGCATCTGTGATATGTCATTTAATAAACAAAAGCATAAGTCTCTGTCCTAATGGAGAGACTCTAATCTAGTATCATTCTCTACTCTGCCCAAAACATTGCTCAAGTGTGACCCATTCACTGGTACCTTGAACCAAACTAACTGGTCTGTGACCCTCAGCCAGAGCAAGCATTTAAAAACTAAGTAGCAGGACTTTCGTGGCAGTCCAATGGTTAAGACTTTACCTTCCAGTGCAGGGGGTGAGAGTTCAATTCTTGGTCAGGGAGCTAGAATCCCACATGTCTCTGGGGTCAACAAATCAAAACATAAAACAGAAGCAACAATGTAACAAATTCAATAAAGACTTTAAAAATAAAATAAAAACTCAATAGCAACTTGGCAGTCATTTTACATGGTAAACCTAACATTATAATGTATTGGCTCGAATCTATCTTTATTTCATTTTTCTAATAACTTGCTTATTGTTTTGTAAAGAATCATTGTATAATCAATTGGAAAATTTATTAAAATTAGTCTTTCACCGCAGACAATGAGTAGCATTGGTTAAACATACCTTGATCACATCACTCTCCTCTCCTCAGTAAGATTCTATACTTCAGTATCTTTATGGTCTTCCACAAATAAAAACAACCTTTCCAAATACTGTTTTCCCACTAATTCAGTTCATCATATACTCCAACCACAGTGAACTGTTTCCAGCACAAGTCTTCTGTCTGGCTTCTGCTTCTCTCTCAGCCTTAAATACTTTCCTCCTCTAATTTTATATATCCTTTTAAAGTCAAGCACAAATGCCACCAACTCCTCAAAAGCCCTCCAGGTAGAAGCAAAACATTCCCTGACTTTCTCAGACACAGTGTTTTAAAGCAGCCCTCTGACAGATTTTCTACAGTAAAACTATGAGTACCTAGAACACAAGAATAATTTATTTATTTATTTGGCATTCTTATATGGCACACAAAACAGCCATCAAATTTAATAAATGAATGATATAAGACACAGCATTACATGTACATAAGTGAGTCTCACTCAAGAGATCAGAAAACCCTCTGAAATTTTCTCTGGGGAAGGTCTTGTAATGCTTACTATATTCTCAAAGGAGTCTAAGAACCCACCAAATGTTAAAGAAACCAGTGATAAGGAGAGGGCTTGCATTTCATTAGCAGATATATTCCTGCCAGCCAGCTCCATCAGGGTTAGTTGTGGGAAATACCAGATACAATATAAAATTGTGCACGTGTGCTCAGCTGTTCAGTTGTGTCTGATTCTTTGTGACCCCTATGGACTAAAGCCTGCCAGGCTTCTCTGTCTCTTAGATTTCCCAGCCAAGAATACTGGAATGGGTTGCCATTCCCTCCTCCAGGGGACCACCAGGGAAGCCCCCAAGATTTTTTTTTTTAAATTTAAGTTAATGCTCTTAAAAGAACTGACATCTTGACTCTATATCCAAAATTTAGTCCTCTTCCTATGAAGCTTTTCCCAGACTTCACTGTACTCCCCCATAATTCATACTGCCTTCCTGGGCTTCCCTGGTGGTCCAGTGGGTAGGGACACCACCTTGCAGTGCAAGGGGTGCCGGTTCGATCCCTGGCCTGGGAGGATCCCACATGCCGCAGAGCGGCTGGACCCATGTGTCCAATTACCGAGCCACAGCTCTGGAGCACATGCGCCCAGAGCCAGTGCTCTGCGACAACAGAGGCCACTGCGATGGGAGGCCCACACGGGCCAAAGAACAAAGATGGATGAAACTGAACAAAGAAAGAAAGACCAATAGAAGTGGCCCGCTCGCCCCCCTCTCTCCCTCCCTCCCCCCCCAAAAATAGAAAAAAAACCCTCCCTCCTCAGTGCTATTTTCTTCTCCTTCCACATCGGTATGTATTTATACAGCAATCTAACTTTGTTTACACGTCCATCAACACCTACTAATTGTAGCATCTCAAGGCAGGAATATCCGGGCCAATTATCTTTTGCATTCCCCCAGCATTTCTTAATGTACCTGAACAGAAGTGCTCAATAAATGAGCTTTTATATTGACCCTCTCTCCCATTTTCCAAACAGCAGCACAAGAAGTTTAAATGACGATTACTTAAAATTAAAGACAGAATTTCTCCCTCTAACTATACAAATTCTCAATTGCAACTTCCTACTCCTTGAAAGTGTTACAATGGCAACTATGTTGCTATGTTTGTAAGTATGATACTAAGTTTATCAATAAAAAAGGAGTTCTCTACAGGAAAAAAGACTGATACAAATGCTCTCCTTACAAATGGCCTTTACTCAGTTCCCCTTGATGCTTCCCTTGACACCCTGCAACACCATCACATACAACAAATCCATGAAACTGACACTGGTACAATTCACACACCTGCCAGGAAGAGCCAACAGACTGGAAGAGACCCTGGTGATGAGAAAGGCTGGTTCGATAGCCTTACTCACTCAGTAGATGTGGATCTGAGCAAACTCTGGGAGAGTGTAGAAGACAGAAGGGCCAGGTGTGTTGCAGTCCATAAGTTCAAAGAGTCAGACATGACTTAGCAAGTAAACATAAACAATCCATACACTTTATTCAGACTGTATCATCACAAAAGAGTGGGACATAACAATTAAACAAGGAAATAGTCCTGGCTCAGTGGTAAAGAATCCACCTGCAGGTGACGTGGGTTCAATCCCTGGTGTGGGAAGATCCCCTGGAGAAGGAAATGGCAGCCCACTCCAGTATTCTTGCTTGGGAAATCTCATGGACAGAGAAACCTGGTTGGCTACAGTCCATACAGTCACAAAAGAACTGGACACGACTGAGTGACTAAACACTAACAATAATAGATGCAATTTTTTTGAATTTGTAGCTTTGTGTAACCACTTTAAGATAACAGTTTTCATCACCACAAAGATGCTGCATGCAGCAACGTTACAGCAACACATTATTATCATACTTAGTCCCTAAAAACCACTATCTACTCTCTATCTCTACAATTACGTCACTTCAAGGATTGTATAGGGTGTCAAGATCATTCAATAAGGGAAGGGCAGTCTCTTCAACAAATGGTGCTGGGAAAATGGATATTCATATAGAAAAGAATGAAGTTGAACCCTTTACCTTGCATGACATACAAAAATTTACACAAGATGGATTAAAGACCTAATGAGAGGCCTAAATTATAAAATTACTAGAGAAGCTCAGTCATAATCAGAGAATGGAAATCAAAACCATGAGCCATCACCTCACATAAATAAGGATGCTACAATCAAAAACAAGTGCTGGGACTTCAAAGGGCAGTTGGCAACTATGTTGCTTTTAATAGACTGCAATAAAAAAGGAGTTCTCTACAGGAAAAAAGACTGATACAAATGCTCTCCTTACAAATGGCCTTTACTCAGTTCCCCTTGATGCTTCCCTTGACACCCTGCAACACCATCACATACAACAAATCCATGAAACTGACACTGGTACAATTCACACACCTGCCAGGAAGAGCCAACAGACTGGAAGAGACCCTGGTGATGAGAAAGGCTGGTTCGATAGCCTTACTCACTCAGTAGATGTGGATCTGAGCAAACTCTGGGAGAGTGTAGAAGACAGAAGGGCCAGGTGTGTTGCAGTCCATAAGTTCAAAGAGTCAGACATGACTTAGCAAGTAAACATAAACAATCCATACACTTTATTCAGACTGTATCATCACAAAAGAGTGGGACATAACAATTAAACAAGGAAATAGTCCTGGCTCAGTGGTAAAGAATCCACCTGCAGGTGACGTGGGTTCAATCCCTGGTGTGGGAAGATCCCCTGGAGAAGGAAATGGCAGCCCACTCCAGTATTCTTGCTTGGGAAATCTCATGGACAGAGAAACCTGGTTGGCTACAGTCCATACAGTCACAAAAGAACTGGACACGACTGAGTGACTAAACACTAACAATAATAGATGCAATTTTTTTGAATTTGTAGCTTTGTGTAACCACTTTAAGATAACAGTTTTCATCACCACAAAGATGCTGCATGCAGCAACGTTACAGCAACACATTATTATCATACTTAGTCCCTAAAAACCACTATCTACTCTCTATCTCTACAATTACGTCACTTCAAGGATTGTATAGGGTGTCAAGATCATTCAATAAGGGAAGGGCAGTCTCTTCAACAAATGGTGCTGGGAAAATGGATATTCATATAGAAAAGAATGAAGTTGAACCCTTTACCTTGCATGACATACAAAAATTTACACAAGATGGATTAAAGACCTAATGAGAGGCCTAAATTATAAAATTACTAGAGAAGCTCAGTCATAATCAGAGAATGGAAATCAAAACCATGAGCCATCACCTCACATAAATAAGGATGCTACAATCAAAAAAACAAGTGCTGGGACTTCCCAGGGGGTCCAGTCATTAAGGAGAGCATGTTTCTAATGCAGGGAGCATGGGTTTGATCCCCTGGTCAGGGAACTAAGATCCCATGTGCTGCACAGTGCCTCCAAAAACAAAAAAAAACCAAGGGTTGGAGTACAAGTGGAGAAACTGGAACCCCACACACTGTTGGTGGAATTGTCAGATGGTGCTACTGCTATGGAAAACACTACAAAGGTCTCTCAAAACCATTAAAAATAAAACTTGTCAATCCAGATGTACTACTCTGATGGAGGATGCTGATAATGGGGGAGCTATGCCCGTGCTGGGGCAGGGGGTACTATTGGAAATCTGTCTTTTACTCGATTTTGCTGTCAATCTAAAACTGCTCTAAAGGGAATTCCCTGGCGGTCAAGTGGTAGGACTCAGCATTTTCACTGCCAGGGCCCAGGCTCAATCCTGGTCAGAGAACTAAGATTCCACAAGCTTCAAGGTGTGGCCAAGAAGTGAAATTAACTTACAAAATTAAATAGCTCTAAAAATAAAGCTTATTTTTTAAAAAAACAGAACTACCACATGACCCAGTAATCCCACCCCCAGGTGTATAATTCAAAAGCCTTACAAGTGGGCTTCTGAACAGATACCTCACACCCATGTTCATAGCAGCAATAATCACAGTAGCTAAGAATCAAAACTAACCCAGATCCATATATAAACGAATGGATTAACAAAGTGTGCCACACATACATTAAGGGAGTATTGTTCAGCCTTAAAAGGAAGGAAATCCTGTCATATGCTACAACATACATTACATAGGCCATACATACATAGGCCAGTCACAAAAAGACACATACTGTATGAATTTACTTATATGAATCAAATGCAGAGAAACCATAAAACAGTGGTTAGCAGCAGTTGGGTCAAGGGGGAAAGGAAGAGTTGCTTAATGAGTTTCAGTTTTTCAAGATGAGTTATGCAGATTTTTTTTTTTTTTTCAAAACACTGTGAATATATTTAACACTACTGAACCATACACTGAAAAATGATGGTCAATTTATGTTTTTTATGACACAAAAAGAATTTCATATAAATGGAATCATAGAGTATGCAAACTTTTGAGATTTTTATTTTTCATTCAGCATAATTCCCTTGAGATTCCCCTAGTTGTCTTGTGTATCAATAATGTGCTTCTTTTTACTTCTGAGTCGTATACCCATGGATGTACCACAGTTTATTCACCCATTGAAGGACATCTGCATTGTTTTCAGTTATTACTTATAAAGTTACTATGAACATTTGCAGTTAAGTTTTTGTAAAGATATTTATTAAGCTTTCATTTCTCTAAAATAAATGCCTAAATGTATACTTGATAGTAAGTGTACATTTAGTCTTATAAGAAACTGCGAACTGTTTCCACAGTGGCTGTTCTATTTTACATTCCTACCAGCAAATATGCAAGAACTTTTTCTGCTTTCCTGGGCTAGCATGTGGTGTTAACTTGTCTTAATTTAGCTATTCTAAATAGGTATGTGGTGATACCTTAGTGGTTTCAATTTACATTTCCCTGGTGTTTAACGATGTTGAACATCTTCTATTTGTTTATTTGCCACCTGAAATTCTGTACATGTCTTTTGCCTATTTTCTAAACAGATTGTTCATTTTCTTTCACTGTTGAGTTTTAAAGAGGTCTTTATATTTTCTAGAACAATCCTCTGTCAGATGGTTTGTAATTTTGTCTGCCAGTCTACAGCCTGTTTTTTCTTCTGTGTTTCACAAACAGAATTTTTTATTTTGATGACATCCAGTTTACCAATACTTCCTTTTATAGATCATGCTTTTGGTGTCATGTCTATTTGGCCTAGAATTACTCTTTCGTTAGGAAGGAAATCCTGTCATATGCTACAACATACATTACATAGGCCATACATACATAGGCCAGTCACAAAAAGACACATACTGTATGAATTTACTTATATGAATCAAATGCAGAGAAACCATAAAACAGTGGTTAGCAGCAGTTGGGTCAAGGGGGAAAGGAAGAGTTGCTTAATGAGTTTCAGTTTTTCAAGATGAGTTATGCAGATTTTTTTTTTTTTTTCAAAACACTGTGAATATATTTAACACTACTGAACCATACACTGAAAAATGATGGTCAATTTATGTTTTTTATGACACAAAAAGAATTTCATATAAATGGAATCATAGAGTATGCAAACTTTTGAGATTTTTATTTTTCATTCAGCATAATTCCCTTGAGATTCCCCTAGTTGTCTTGTGTATCAATAATGTGCTTCTTTTTACTTCTGAGTCGTATACCCATGGATGTACCACAGTTTATTCACCCATTGAAGGACATCTGCATTGTTTTCAGTTATTACTTATAAAGTTACTATGAACATTTGCAGTTAAGTTTTTGTAAAGATATTTATTAAGCTTTCATTTCTCTAAAATAAATGCCTAAATGTATACTTGATAGTAAGTGTACATTTAGTCTTATAAGAAACTGCGAACTGTTTCCACAGTGGCTGTTCTATTTTACATTCCTACCAGCAAATATGCAAGAACTTTTTCTGCTTTCCTGGGCTAGCATGTGGTGTTAACTTGTCTTAATTTAGCTATTCTAAATAGGTATGTGGTGATACCTTAGTGGTTTCAATTTACATTTCCCTGGTGTTTAACGATGTTGAACATCTTCTATTTGTTTATTTGCCACCTGAAATTCTGTACATGTCTTTTGCCTATTTTCTAAACAGATTGTTCATTTTCTTTCACTGTTGAGTTTTAAAGAGGTCTTTATATTTTCTAGAACAATCCTCTGTCAGATGGTTTGTAATTTTGTCTGCCAGTCTACAGCCTGTTTTTTCTTCTGTGTTTCACAAACAGAATTTTTTTTATTTTGATGACATCCAGTTTACCAATACTTCCTTTTATAGATCATGCTTTTGGTGTCATGTCTATTTGGCCTAGAATTACTCTTTCTTGAAATAGAAACTCTAATTAAAATACACCTTATATAAAAAAGAAAAAGAAAAACACACCTTATATATCTTATATATACATAAATTTAGAAACTGATAATAGTATAATTAAAATATAAACACACTCAAAAGCTAATCAAGTGTCTTCTAATATAAAGGACTTTTTTTTTTGACCTCTTTTATTGGTCTTTCATTTATTTATTTTCATCCATCTTTGTTCTTTGGCCTGTGTGAGCCTCCCATTGTAGTGGCCTCTCTTGTTGAAGAGCACCAGCTCTGGGTGCATGTGCTCCAGAGCGCTGGCACATGTGCTCCAGAGTCCCTATACAGGACATTTTTAAAAATTTCTATTTGATAAGTTTTTCTTTAAAAGCAATGCTTTCTTTACAAGATTAAAGCAAAAACAGGTGCTGGCTAAAAATTTATATAAGTTCTTGGGATGTTTGTACTTTTAACAGATCCCTAACTAATGGATAGGCACACAAGAAAGGACAAGAAAATCGGAGAAAAAACAATAGCGGTTCCCTAAAGTCATATTAGACACTGGTATAAATGCATCAGTAAAAGGTAAACATTTCTACTTACAAAAATTAACCTAGCAAAAATTTTCTAGGACTTAACATTGTAAAGAGAAGTACATATCTCTACAGTAACAGTGATAAATTAACAAAATTTTTCCTAGCAGTTTCTCTGAGGGCCAAAATCTAGCAAGGGTAACAGACCCAGTAAAAATTTCTGATTTAGGGTTTCCTTGGTGGTCCAGTGGGTAAAGAGTCTGCCTTGCAGGCAGCGGTTCGATCCATGGCCTGGGAAGATCCCACGTGCTATGGAGCAGCTGGACTGGTGTGTCTAATTATGAGCCAGCACTCTGGAGCGCATGCGCCCAGAGCCAGTGCTTTGCAACGGGAAAGGCTGCTGCAATGGGAGGCCCACACAGGCCAAAGAATAAAGATGGATGAAACAAACAAACAAACAAAAAACAATAAAAAAGAGGCCCCAAATTTTTTTTTTTCTGATTTAGAAAAAATAAAAATTCTGACTTAGGAAACTCCCTGGCTGTCCAGTGGTTAGGAGCTACGCTTTCACTACCAAGGACACAGGTCCAATCCCTGGTCAGGGAACTAAGATTCTGCAAGCATCCAAATTAGTTCTATAAGCATATATTAATACTGTGATTTCTTCTCTGAAAAATTATTTTCTATAAATTAATCAAAGTTGGCATTAAATAAATTTTTGGAGGTCATCCAGTGTTTAAATTCAAACAAAAATACTTCTCAATAATTTAGAAATGCAAAATTCTTCATTCAAAGTTGAAGTGAGTCCATTAAAGCAAGAGCACTGTCACATTACAGTTTCCAATAAACTAGCAGTCTCCTCAGAAAAACCTGCACCAGCAGGAAACAAGATCAAAGAACCCAAGGATTGAAAGTCTTAATACATGGAAACATTCTTAACCTGAAAAGTCAAAAAGCAACAACAATATAGAGGTAGTAACAGGATTTTCATGCCAGAGCCCTCGCCCCACAATAAAGCACATTCTGGCCAAACTAAAAAAAAAAAATAAAATAAAAGAATCTGCAGATTTTCCACACTTGGTATCACTCTCTCAATAATTAAAGCATATAACATCACCATTATATACAGACATAATACTAAATATAATGTGTACTAACATATAAATTATATAATAAAGCCACATACTTTAGTTCTACTTTACAGTTAAGTACAAATTATACTAATAAACTAATATGTATAAATTATAGGTAAGCAAATGTTTACGTCAACATTTTAATTATTCAGCAGTACTTGAGAAAATAAGATCATCCATTACAAAAAACTAACGTAGAAAGTATGTTTCATTCTAAGATTAAGATCAAACTATCATTTAATTTACACTACCATTACCTATAAAAAACAAAATTGCACTACACATCAAAAATATTCACTGCATAACAGAAATTATAACTTAAAACACTTACTCCTTAATGTTGGGAAAATTCACTCACTCACTAAAGATTCCCCACCCTCAGCTTTCCTGAGACAGCACTGACATATAACGTTATATATATATGGTATACACATGATGATTTACTATATGTACACATTTTGGAATAATATTCTGTAACATAACATCAGAGGCATATACTTCCTTGATGCTTCCCTCCACTACATGGATTACAAATCACGCAACACCCCTCCCTCAACATTTTTCTGACAGCATTAAAGTAGCTGCATTATTTCTGTAACAGTGTAAAGATCTCTGGGTACCAAGCTTCCCAAACTCTATTAATTAGTAGCTCGATGCAATATAAACCTTACTTTTAGACTTTTCTTCCATTTCTAAATATGTGGGTTTACAACTATTAAGAATATCAACACTATGTTCATCACCTAGAATCTTCTACCACTAGGGTGCCCCTGTCAATTATCAATATTCTATTTCTGCTTAAGATTATTAATAAAATTTTATGTCAAGAGTGCCAATACAATCTAGAAAGGCCAAAAAGAAATACTAAATCTAATTCTTCCTTTTAAAAAGTGTTCAATATCTTATGAAGACCAGGGCTGCTAATGAAACACACCAGATTACAAAAACTAGGAACAAGAAGACTTGAAGAAGGCCCTCCAGGTGGAGGCTCAGAGCACAGTTCTAAGGTCAACAACAACAAAAAAACTGCTTTAAAAACTAGACTTTGCTGGGCCCCATCTGGACAAGTAGACTAAGATTCTGTGGAGGTAAGACCAGGAATCTGTATTTTTAACATACTCCCAAGTGATTTTATTGCATATTAAGTCTGAGAAACACATATAACTAACTCATTACAACCTACTTACATGGGTAGCCAAAGAGATTTGGGAATGTTCCAGATTACTTTAAAATATACAATCAAAATTTCTACAATAATTCCTATTATTGTATTCAATTAATTTATTGTTATTGCATAAAGAGTTTCTTCTTTCTAGTTCTGGAATGACAGGTACCTATGAGAAAGCAACTACTGAAAATCTGTGTTGTCAATGCTAAAAAACCTCAAGTGATCTTTAAAAAAAAAAAAAAAGATTCTCTCATTCTTTATAAATGCTTGTCATAAAGTAAAAGTTAGTATGGTTAGAGTGGTTAGAGTAGGGAGTAAGTCCAAGTAGTCCAATTCATATTCTCAGAGTTAACTGCTCACACCAAAAAGGTTAACATTCTGCAGAAAGTTGCTCATAAACTGACAATGGCCAAAATACACTTTTATGATTGCCTTACGAATATCACTTAGATTTTAATGTACATTATTTTGTGCATAAAATTTTATTAAAATGGGAACATTCCCCCAATCATTTTGGTAGTTACTGGATAAATTAACCTTGAATATTTCAATTTATAAAACCATATTACATGGTTATATTAAATTGTTGCTCCCTGGAAGACAACACTGCAAATTAAAAATAAAGCCTCTAATAAAAAAATACATAAATAAAGCCTCTAATCTGAAGGTCCTGAATATGAATCCAGCAGCACCACTTACTATCTGTGTGACCTTGGGCAAGAAATTTAAACTCTCTTAGCCTCAATTTCCTTATTAGGAGGATTAAATGAGATAATATATGTAAAGCTCTCAGCACAATGTCCAGTACATGCTCATCCTCAGTAAATGTTAGCCCATATAAACACACAAAAAGCTATCAATGATGGTTGCTTCCAAAAAAAAAACCAAAGTAGTCTGGATCAGGGTGGAAAGACAACACTCTCTCTGTACTCTTTATATTTTTAACCAATGCTTGTATGCCTTTTTGAAAAAAATTATTTTAGTTTAAATGATCTTTCATGCGGTCGGATTTCTTACTGTTCAGCATTACGCACTGTAAAAGCTGAACTGTGACTGATGAATTTGCAAAGAAGTAAGTCATAGTCTAATAATACCCACAGATAGACAACCTATCTGATTTCATGAATGTTTCTTACTCACTTCACAATGGCCATTCAGGTCTTAACTAAAACACCTTAAACTAGAGATCTTTCAACCTCAGATGACTTTGTCCCTCGGGGGACATCTGGCAAGAGAGACATTTTTGGTGGCCACAACTGAGGGGGTATAGCACTGGCACCTGGTGGGCAGCAGCCAAGAACGACGCTGAACATCCGATATAACACAGCACAGGCCTGCACCACAGCAACTCTGCAACCCAGGGGACCGTTCTGCTTCACTCTCAGTAACCGAGTTCTTCATTACAGGTACCAACAAAACAACACACACGCCCACACAATAAATTCCCCCCTCCAGTAATTAAATCCTTAAAGATTGGCAGACTAGGGGCTCAATAAATGTAACCATTGTTGGCCAGTGTAGTAAGTTTCTGAAATTCTACCACCTAGAATGGCTTCGATGTGTGTGTCTACTCAGTTTAACACATTAAGAATTTTAAAGCATTTATTAAGCCTTCCAAAAGTTCACTCTAAATGATTTCAAGAGATTACAGTTATATTTCCCTTAATGCAGTGGCCTTGGCCTACTTTAAACATTGTGAGTATGTAAATATCCTTCAAACACTCGAGAAAACATTAAGAACAATCCTTGTTTCTATTAAAAAGGTGAGAAAAGGAACTCACAGCTTCAGTAACTTCATAATGAGGCATAAAAAATTACAAACTAAGTCATTCTGTCCTCCAACATCAGAGTATACCTTGGTGTGCCTTATCAAAAAGTCATCCAGGGCTTCCCTGGTGGTCCAGTGGGTAAAGAGTCCGCCTTGCAGTGCAAGGGGCACTGGTTCCATCCTTGGCCTGGGATCCATGCCGCCGAGCAACTGGACCAGTGTGTGCAATTACGAGCCAGTTCTCTGCAACCAGAGAGGCCAAAGAATAAAGATGGATGGAAAAAAAGGTCATCCATTAAGAAAGAGTTTCGGGGGGGGGGGTTCCCTGGTGGTCCAGTGGGTAAAGAGTCCGCCTTGCAGTGCAAGGGGCACTGGTTCCATCCTTGGCCTGGGATCCATGCCGCCGAGCAACTGGACCGGTGTGTGCAATTACGAGCCAGTTCTCTGCAACCAGAGAGGCCAAAGAATAAAGATGGATGGAAAAAAAGGTCATCCATTAAGAAAGAGTTTCGGGGGGGTTCCCTGGTGGTCCAGTGGGTAAAGAGTCCGCCTTGCAGTGCAAGGGGCACTGGTTCCATCCTTGGCCTGGGATCCATGCCGCCGAGCAACTGGACCGGTGTGTGCAATTACGAGCCAGTTCTCTGCAACCAGAGAGGCCAAAGAATAAAGATGGATGGAAAAAAAGGTCATCCATTAAGAAAGAGTTTCGGGGGGGTTCCCTGGTGGTCCAGTGGGTAAGGACACCACCTTGCAGTGCAAGAGGCTCCAGTTCGATCCCTGGCCTGGGAAGATCCCACGTGCCGCGGAGCGGCTGGACCCATGTGTCCAATTACCGAATCGCAGCACTGAAGCGCATGCGCCCAGAGCCAGTGCTCTGCGACAACAGAGGCCACAGCCATGGGAGGCCCACACGGGCCAAAGAACAAAGATGGATGAAAATGGATAAATGAAAGACCAATAGAAGTGGCCCACCCGCCCCCCTCCCTCCCCAACCGGCCCCTCCACCACCCCCCAAAAAAAGTTAAAAAAAAAAAAATGCCTATAAGAAAGAGTTTTGGGAAATGGCAATATTTTGGGAAATTTATCAATATTTGGGATTAATCTTTAAGATTAATCAAATTTAGAGCCTGTTCACAAGCAGGTGAGAAAGAATTTTGAAATACTGCTACTGCTAACACTGTCATTAGTCATATTTTACTTTCTTAGCAACTGCCTAACTTCTTTTACACCTTCAAAAGTAAAAATACTTTTCCCATTATGTAAGAGTTGAAAACTTTTAATTTTTATTTTACTTTTTACTTTTACAGAGTTTTGTTGTTTACAGATATGTATGATCCCAGATTAGTCATATGTATATCCCCCCCATCCCACCCCTCCAGGCGGTCGCACAGCACCCCTGCAGGATTCCCTTTTCTCACAGGGCAATGACAATAGCTACTTTTTTCACATGATAGTATAGGTTTTCATGCTACTTCCTTTACGCCTCCCACCCACTGTTCATTCCCCACTATGTCCGTATGTCTACTATCCATGTCTGTTTTTCCATCGCTGAGTTGAATACTCTTTAGTATTTTAATACTGTTTAATAGTTCGTCAGGTAATTAAAATTTATTCTGGTAAAGAATTTTTAGGGAGACAAAAGAATATCTTCATTCCTTCCAACAAAACAAGCCCCCAAAATTCACTCAACAGTAAGGTGTGCTTGTTTATAAGATACTATAAAGTATCTTGAAGGAATAACAATTCCTTCAAGGTTTGTCCAGTACATTCCTTGCGATGGACACAGAGATCACTAGAAGTTCTCCATTCACTCCAGATCACTCCCCCTGACCATCCAGAACTTTAGTGCGTGTCCAAACCTGCTTGCTCATGGTCTAATAATAAACCTAATTATACAACCTGTACCAGCCCCTGACAACCTTTTCCTTAAGAAGTCATAAAGGTGATTTAACGAACACCTCAAACGCTTAGTAAACCTATTGCAAAAACAGATGTCCATTTCACGCTCTGGGTTCTGCCAACGGCTCGGGGCCGCCGGCGGTAGAGGTGGTGCGGTGAAGCGCCGCCAGAACCGAGGAGAGCGCCCGCCGGGCTCTGGGCACCAGGGGTAACTGCTGGTTCGTTTCTCTTTAAATCTGGCAGCACGTGGGGAGGCATTGTGAAGCCACCAACCCGTCTCCCCCCTTCCACTCCGCACACGTCGGCCTGCGGTGCGCATGCTCCGCTCGCACCGTCCTAGCAGAGTC
Source organism: Tragulus kanchil (assembly GCA_022376925.1). Lineage (NCBI taxonomy): Eukaryota > Metazoa > Chordata > Mammalia > Artiodactyla > Tragulidae > Tragulus > Tragulus kanchil. The sequence goes on from JAIOJX010000027.1 coordinate 68,895,168, forward strand.
GGAGCCAACCCCCTAAAAAGTCAACCTGGAAGCCGCAAACGGCCGGAGACCGGGACAGTGGGGGAGGGGGCCCGCAGGCCCCTCTGGGGAGGCAGCCCCGGCCGCCGCCCCGAGCCGGAGCCCGCGGGCCGCTGCCCCGGGGCCCCCGCGGGCCTGCGCCGGGGCCCGAGTCGCGCGGAGTACAAAGCCCGGAGCTGGCCAGCCCGCCGCCCGCGGCTCGCCCCGCTCCCACCCTCCCCCAGCCGGGCGGCGCGGCCGGAGCCCGTGCCAGGCCGAGGCAGGCGAGGCGGTGCCCCGCGCCCCGCGCCCCGCCGGGCTCCAGACCCCGCGCGCCCGCGACCAGGCCGCGGAGGCCGGCGCTTTTGTTGTCCGCCCCAACTCCGCGGAGCCGCCGCGGCCCGGGCCGAAGTTTGGCGCGCCTCCCCTCTCCGCCCGGCCGCCCGCGCCTCGCCCCCGGCCCCGGCTCCGCCGGCCGGACCCCGGACGCGCCGCCAGCCCAAGCCCCGGACGCTCTGGCTTGCCGCGGGGGTCCGGCGCTCGCGGCCGCACCTGAGCCCGGACCCGCCCCTCCGGGGAGGGGTCCGCCGGGACCGGGGACCCCGGCCCCTCCCCCGCAACGTCCACCGAGTCGTGGGGGAGGGGACCGCCGCCTCCCGCCCGGGGACGCCGGGCTGGGGCGCGTCCCGCCCGACCCCTCGGAAAGCCGGGGACGAAGTGAGGGCCCGGCCGGGACCGGGCGCCCGCCCCGCACGGGCCCGCGCCCGGGCCCACCTGGAGGCGGCCCCTCCCCTCGGCCGTCCGGACGCCGGCTCGGGAGCGCCCGGGAGGAGGCGAGGAGAAGCGGGCAGCGGCTCGCTGCGATCGCGGCCCGGCCCGCCCCGCCGCCCACGACAGCAGCAGCGCCGACTAGAAAAACGCGTCCCCGCCGGTTGCAACGGCTGGGCCGCCGGCGGTAGAGGTGGTGCGGTGAAGCGCCGCCAGAACCGAGGAGAGCGCCCGCCGGGCTCTGGGCACCAGGGGTAACTGCTGGTTCGTTTCTCTTTAAATCTGGCAGCACGTGGGGAGGCATTGTGAAGCCACCAACCCGTCTCCCCCCTTCCACTCCGCACACGTCGGCCTGCGGTGCGCATGCTCCGCTCGCACCGTCCTAGCAGAGTCGGAGCCAACCCCCTAAAAAGTCAACCTGGAAGCCGCAAACGGCCGGAGACCGGGACAGTGGGGGAGGGGGCCCGCAGGCCCCTCTGGGGAGGCAGCCCCGGCCGCCGCCCCGAGCCGGAGCCCGCGGGCCGCTGCCCCGGGGCCCCCGCGGGCCTGCGCCGGGGCCCGAGTCGCGCGGAGTACAAAGCCCGGAGCTGGCCAGCCCGCCGCCCGCGGCTCGCCCCGCTCCCACCCTCCCCCAGCCGGGCGGCGCGGCCGGAGCCCGTGCCAGGCCGAGGCAGGCGAGGCGGTGCCCCGCGCCCCGCGCCCCGCCGGGCTCCAGACCCCGCGCGCCCGCGACCAGGCCGCGGAGGCCGGCGCTTTTGTTGTCCGCCCCAACTCCGCGGAGCCGCCGCGGCCCGGGCCGAAGTTTGGCGCGCCTCCCCTCTCCGCCCGGCCGCCCGCGCCTCGCCCCCGGCCCCGGCTCCGCCGGCCGGACCCCGGACGCGCCGCCAGCCCAAGCCCCGGACGCTCTGGCTTGCCGCGGGGGTCCGGCGCTCGCGGCCGCACCTGAGCCCGGACCCGCCCCTCCGGGGAGGGGTCCGCCGGGACCGGGGACCCCGGCCCCTCCCCCGCAACGTCCACCGAGTCGTGGGGGAGGGGACCGCCGCCCTCCCGCCCCGGGGACGCCGGGCTGGGGCGCGTCCCCGCCCCGACCCCCTCGGAAAGCCGGGGACGAAGTGAGGGCCCGGCCGGGACCGGGCGCCCCGCCCCGCACGGGCCCGCGCCCGGGCCCACCGGAGGCGGCCGCTCCCCCTCGGCCGTCCGGACGCCGGCTCGGGAGCGCCCGGGAGGAGGCGAGGAGAAGCGGGCAGCGGCTCGCTGCGATCGCGGCCCGGCCCGCCGCCCCGCCGCCCGCTCACCTGCCAGCTGTCTTCGCAGCAGCAGCGCCGACTGCAGCTCCGTCATCCTCCCCGCCGAGGGCCCGGGCTGGCGCCGGGGCTTCCGCAGGAGCGGAGACAGGCTCCGGCGCTGTCGGAGCGGGGTGCGCTGAAGAACCCGGGCCCCCGCGACGGGAGCGCCGAAGCCGAGCGGGGCTGGGCTTGGGGCGGCGGTGGCGGCGCCTAGCTGCCGGTGCGAGTCCGCTCGCTTCAGCGCTCCTCTCACCGCCTCACGCCCGGAAGGGGAGGGTACCCGTGCCGCCGCGGCGCGCACTGGGACTTCGCTCGCCCGCTTCCCTCCTTCAACCCGCCAGCCGGCCCCACCGGTGCCTTCCCCCGCCACAGCCTCCCAGCGCGCAGGGGCCACTCCGCGCAGGCGCGCTGGCGCTGCCTGCTTCGGCAGCAGCCCGCCCGCTGGCCCGACCCCTCGGCCTCTCTGCCCCGCCCCCAGAGGCGGAACCCCGCCCCCTACGCGCAGGGGCCGCGGCCGCCGCCATCTTGGGAAGGTCGCCGCCTGTCCCAGTGCCGGGCCCCGGAGGGAAAGCCCAGCGGACGCCATGACAGAGAGGTCGCGGAGGGTCGAGGCGCCACCTCCGGGCCGTAGCAGGTGGTCTGGGAGCGAGGGAGCCTAGAGAAGTGATAGATGCCTAGTGGCCGGCCAGCGCCCAACAGCTATCTAAATCCTCCACACATGGTGTGCGAATTACTCATTGTTAAAGTCGAATTTAGGATTGGCGTGCCCCATTTTAAGCACACCCCTAAAATAGACTTCATATATGCTGGTAATTTCACTTTACACCCCGCCTGCAACGTCCACCGAGTCGTGGGGAGGGACCGCCGCCTCCCGCCCGGGGACGCCGGGCTGGGGCGCGCCCCCGCCCGACCCCTCGGAAAGCCGGGGACGAAGTGAGGGCCCGGCCGGGACCGGGCGCCCCGCCCCGCACGGGCCCGCGCCCGGGCCCACCGGAGGCGGCCGCTCCCCCTCGGCCGTCCGGACGCCGGCTCGGGAGCGCCCGGGAGGAGGCGAGGAGAAGCGGGCAGCGGCTCGCTGCGATCGCGGCCCGGCCCGCCGCCCCGCCGCCCGCTCACCTGCCAGCTGTCTTCGCAGCAGCAGCGCCGACTGCAGCTCCGTCATCCTCCCCGCCGAGGGCCCGGGCTGGCGCCGGGGCTTCCGCAGGAGCGGAGACAGGCTCCGGCGCTGTCGGAGCGGGGTGCGCTGAAGAACCCGGGCCCCCGCGACGGGAGCGCCGAAGCCGAGCGGGGCTGGGCTTGGGGCGGCGGTGGCGGCGCCTAGCTGCCGGTGCGAGTCCGCTCGCTTCAGCGCTCCTCTCACCGCCTCACGCCCGGAAGGGGAGGGTACCCGTGCCGCCGCGGCGCGCACTGGGACTTCGCTCGCCCGCTTCCCTCCTTCAACCCGCCAGCCGGCCCCACCGGTGCCTTCCCCCGCCACAGCCTCCCAGCGCGCAGGGGCCACTCCGCGCAGGCGCGCTGGCGCTGCCTGCTTCGGCAGCAGCCCGCCCGCTGGCCCGACCCCTCGGCCTCTCTGCCCCGCCCCCAGAGGCGGAACCCCGCCCCCTACGCGCAGGGGCCGCGGCCGCCGCCATCTTGGGAAGGTCGCCGCCTGTCCCAGTGCCGGGCCCCGGAGGGAAAGCCCAGCGGACGCCATGACAGAGAGGTCGCGGAGGGTCGAGGCGCCACCTCCGGGCCGTAGCAGGTGGTCTGGGAGCGAGGGAGCCTAGAGAAGTGATAGATGCCTAGTGGCCGGCCAGCGCCCAACAGCTATCTAAATCCTCCACACATGGTGTGCGAATTACTCATTGTTAAAGTCGAATTTAGGATTGGCGTGCCCCATTTTAAGCACACCCCTAAAATAGACTTCATATATGCTGGTAATTTCACTTTACAGAAAGATGCACGAAAAGATTCTTGAAATAAATGAAATGCTCCGCAGCTGATAGTATAAAATGTTTATGTGTCAAGTGAGTTGAGATTAGCAAAATCTGATATACACAGTACAAAATGTCCAGAAAGGCATCTACTATGTAAAGTCAAAGTGTGGGATCTAGAGTTTGAAAAAAGCAACCTCTACCTCCTCTCACCCTTATTTCCACAGACCTCTGCCTTGCATAACACAGAGTCTCAATAAACAACAAAGAAGGAAAAATGATACCTCGAATTTGTATTTGTTCCTTCAACAAATATTTATTAAACCTGATTAATTTTGTACCTGAACTGTACAACTCTGTTCCTAGCCTCAAAGGGCTTATAGTTTCTGTGAGCTCCAGGTAAGGTAGCCCGAGGAGGAGCAGGTTCTTGATTCCAAAAATTACTGAAGAAACTGTTGTCACTCTCCCCGCTAGAACAAGAATTCAAAGGAACAAATAAACAATCTGAATAAAAACATAAATCTATCATTTAAAAAAAGTAACTCTGGACTCCTTTGAGGAACAATTCCCAGAAGCTAACCTAAATTTTGTGAAGCCTAAAATTTGCCCCATTTGAAGGACTCTCCTTAAGGAAAATAAATAAATAAATAAAGAGGGTTGGAATATATGACTACTTAGAATAAGAAGGCAACTCACAAGTAACTCTAGGCTTGGTGAATTGTTCCCTTTCTCTGAGATCTCTTTAGGCAGGTTATCAGAAATTCTATGTGACTCCAACATGGTTTCCTGTCTCACCTAGGACAAATTCCAGTCCTCTCAGGGATGCTGAAGTTTCCTTAACTTTACCAGGAAAAAAAAAATCCACTTTTGACACTAACCCTCCTTTCTGAACCAAAAAATCTTTTTTTTAAGTAAATTTTTAGTTTTATCAAAGTAGTAAATACACAGATCATAATTAGTGTATTAAGGATTATAGTGAAAAACAAAAACTTGGGGGAGGGGAACTTTAAAAAGAAAAAAAAAAACATATTCCTCTCATATTTCCTTCCTCGTTAGTAAATCCTGCTTACCTTTTTCTTTCTTTTTGTATCTAAGTCATCGTTTACCTTTCATCCATCTTTTATTCTTTGGCATGCGTGGGCCTCCCATTTCTGTGGCTCTCTCCTTGCAGAGCACTGGCTCTGGGTGCATGTGCTCCAGAGTGCTGGCTCCTAATTGGACATGGCCAGCCGCCTGCCCAGAGATTGAACTGCCTTGCATCTTGGGGGGGTTTTGAATCAAAGTGTGGGATCATTAAACACTCTACCTCCTCTCACCCTTATTTCCACAGACCTCTGCCTTGCATAACACAGAGTCTCAATAAACAACAAAGAAGGAAAAATGATACCTCGAATTTGTATTTGTTCCTTCAACAAATATTTATTAAACCTGATTAATTTTGTACCTGAACTGTACAACTCTGTTCCTAGCCTCAAAGGGCTTATAGTTTCTGTGAGCTCCAGGTAAGGTAGCCCGAGGAGGAGCAGGTTCTTGATTCCAAAAATTACTGAAGAAACTGTTGTCACTCTCCCCGCTAGAACAAGAATTCAAAGGAACAAATAAACAATCTGAATAAAAACATAAATCTATCATTTAAAAAAAGTAACTCTGGACTCCTTTGAGGAACAATTCCCAGAAGCTAACCTAAATTTTGTGAAGCCTAAAATTTGCCCCATTTGAAGGACTCTCCTTAAGGAAAATAAATAAATAAATAAAGAGGGTTGGAATATATGACTACTTAGAATAAGAAGGCAACTCACAAGTAACTCTAGGCTTGGTGAATTGTTCCCTTTCTCTGAGATCTCTTTAGGCAGGTTATCAGAAATTCTATGTGACTCCAACATGGTTTCCTGTCTCACCTAGGACAAATTCCAGTCCTCTCAGGGATGCTGAAGTTTCCTTAACTTTACCAGGAAAAAAAAAAAAAAATCCACTTTTGACACTAACCCTCCTTTCTGAACCAAAAAATCTTTTTTTTAAGTAAATTTTTAGTTTTATCAAAGTAGTAAATACACAGATCATAATTAGTGTATTAAGGATTATAGTGAAAAACAAAAACTTGGGGGAGGGGAACTTTAAAAAGAAAAAAAAAAACATATTCCTCTCATATTTCCTTCCTCGTTAGTAAATCCTGCTTACCTTTTTCTTTCTTTTTGTATCTAAGTCATCGTTTACCTTTCATCCATCTTTTATTCTTTGGCATGCGTGGGCCTCCCATTTCTGTGGCCTCTCTCCTTGCAGAGCACTGGCTCTGGGTGCATGTGCTCCAGAGTGCTGGCTCCTAATTGGACATGGCCAGCCGCTCCATGGCCCGTGGAATCTTCCCAGGCCAGAGATTGAACCGGTGCCCCTTGCACTGCAAGGTGAACTCTTTACCCACTGGACCACCAGGGAGGCCCTCTATGTATTTTTATAATAATTTCCAAATTTGTATCTTCAACTCAGATCTTTCACCAGTTTATATCAGCACGTCCAATTGTCTAACTCTGTATTTGCTGATTTAACAAATGTTTTATTGAGCACTTATTGTGAGTTAGAGATGATTCTAAGACCTAGGGTCCTGAAGTAAACTAAACAGACCAAGTCCCTGCCCACATGGCATGAACATCCAAGTGAGAGAGGATGGTCAATTAAAAAGATAAACACATACTAAACAAGTTTATAATAAGGGCTTCCTGGGTGGTGCTAATGGTAAAATACCCACCTGCCAATGCAGGAGACATAAAAGATGCAGAGTTGATTCTTGGATCGGGAAGACCCCCTGTAGGAAGGCATGGCAACCCACTCCAGTATTCTTTTTTTTTTTTTTCATAGATTTATTTATTTATTTATTTATTGGGCGGGGGTCGGGTTGGGGAGAGAGGGGAGTGGGCGGGCCACTTCTATTGGTCTTTCATTTATTCAGTTTCATCCATCTTTGTTCTTTGGCCCGTGTGGGCCTCCCATCGCGGTGGCCTCTGTTGTTGCAGAGCACTGACTCTGGGCGCATGCGCTCCAGAGCTCCGGCTCGGTAATTGGACACATGGGTCCAGCTGCTCCCGCAGCACGTGGGATCTTCCCAGGCCAGGGATCGAACTGGAGCCCCTTGCACCGCAAGGGGGTGTCCCTACCCACTGGACCACCAGGGAAGTCCCCACTCCAGTATTCTTGACTAAAGAATCCCATGGACAGAGGAGCCTGGCCAACTATGGTCCATAAGGGTTACAAAGAATCAGAAACAATTGAAGTGACTTAGCAGGCACGCATGTAAATGATGAAAATAAAAAGGTTAAGGAAAAGGACATATTTTAGATAAGGTTGTCAGGGAGTCCTCTCTCAAGAGGTTATGTTTGAGCTGAGTTCTGAATTACAACTAGGAGATGTTATCTAAGATTCTGGGGAAGAGCATTCCAGGCTGAGGAAAAGCTGCTGCTAAGATCCAATAGGAAGAAAAAACTCAGTTTGTCCAGAGACTAGAAAGAGGGTCTGCATGGATGGGTTGGTTCTACGGGAGCCTGATGAAAAGGGTGCCAATCACAGGTTGGAAAGGCAGATGGTGAGGGGGGTGAAGGCAGATGGGGGTTACCTTACAGGAAGCCTTGCTGACCACAGGATTTTAGTTTAGTTATAGGCGAAGCCTTGAGAAGAGTGCAATCAGATTGACATTGTTTAAAGCTCTCTTTGGCACTTATAGAAAAAGAGAAGACTTTGCCAGATCATCAGTCAGAAGGCTGTTGCACAAGATGAAGCAAAAAGATGGTGGTAACTTGAACCAGGATGGGGGCAAGGATGAAAAGGTAAGTGTGGGGAGGGGAGATTAGGAATGGAGTTGAGATACATTTTGGAAGTAATATAAAGGGCTAGATGGGGTATTCAGTGTCGGTGAAGGGGAAAGATGACTCCTAGGTTTATGGCTTGATTTCAAATAGGGGAAAAGGAACAATAGATTCAGTAGGGGATATCAAGAAATCAATTTCAGATGAGTTATATCTTAGCTTTTTATTAGACATCCAAGCAGAGACAGCAAATTAGCATATGCATGCGTAAGACTGGAGCTCAGAGGAGAGACCAAGACTATAAATTTGGCGAGATCAGGCTTCCTAGGGAGAGAATAAACTGAGGGTTTTTTTTTTTTTTTTGGCTGCACAGTGCAGCTTACACGATCTTAGTTCCCCGATCAGGGACTGAACCCGGGCCACAATAGTGAAAGTCAAAAATCCTAAGCGAATATTAGGATGTACTAAGCGTACTAAGAAGTACCCCAACATTTAGAGGTCGGGCAGAGGAGGAGGAGCCAGCCATGGAAGGTGAGAAAAATTGGACACCCAGAGGAAAAACCAGTGGTGTGGTGTTAGAAAAGCCAACAAAGAAGCAAATGTTCCCAGGTGGAAGGAATGGTCAATCGCCACATGCTACTGAGAGACACAGAAAGATGAGAACTGAAAAGGATACACTGGATTTTTGTAACTGAGACAATAACCATTTATTGGAAATTCACTAGGTATAAAGTAACTGAATAACTACTCTGCTACCTTCCCTCACAGATTCTGTACATTAACCCTGTTGTTTCCATTCAACAGACAAGGAAACTGAGGCTTAGATTTAGTGGCCTGCTCAAGTATCAGATCCTCTTAAAACAGTGGTGAAACTGGAATTCAAGCTCTAGTCTGTCTGTTGCCAAAGCCTGAGTTATTAGCCACTGGAGCGCACAGCCTTTCCTAACAGCCGGTGTAAGAGGCTATAGTTTGTCTCGTTAATGTATTGAGTTACTTAACAACTCACCCAGGCATGACCATACTACCAGTTTCACATTTCACTACCTGAAAGAATTTAGTAACATTTCACACTGGGATGTTTGTGCACTTTGCCTTCTAAATCTTTTAGAAAAATGCTCAATGAAGCCATTGCTAGTATTAAGCTGCAGGTGATCTCCGTATTACTACTATTCTCTTCAGAGAAATCTCTGTATAATCTATTCTGCTTCTAGAATTTTTTACTGAAGTGTAATTGACATATTAGTTTCAGACATAACAGCATCACGATTCCATGTCTGTATACGCTAAGATCACTCCAATAAGTCTAGTTCCTCTCCATCACCGTACATAATTAACAAAAGAATCTTTTTCTCACAGTGAGAACTTTGAAGATGTAGTCCCTTAGCTATATTTCAATATTTATATACTATATACATATAGTATATTTATATACTATATTTCAAGTATTCAATATAGTATTATGAATACTATTATCATACTATCGTATGATGACATGACATCCCTGTGACTTGTTTTATAGCAAGTCGATTCCTCTCACACTCCCTCACCCCCACCCCCATCCATGCACTGAATTTGAAAACCAGGAAGCTGTTTTTGACCTTGACCAGGGGATTCTGATGGAGCCATTTTGACATCAGGCTAAGCAAAGTGGGTTGAAGGCTGAATGCAAGATGGAAAAATAAGAGATCTGTGCTGAGTGCTTGTATGAGGTTTGGGGTCATTTACTGAAAGTGGAACCAGTAGGTCCAGCTCAGTATTTTGGTTTTTTTCCCAGCAATGTTCAATTGTTCAGGTGCAGGCATGAAAAACTTTGCTAGTTGGGGTACATTTAGGATTGGGACTAGCCAGTCAAGTAAGCGGCGGTTGAGATGAAGACAGATAGGCCAGTCTGTTGAGGGTATATCAAGAGAGTTCCTGTAGTAATAGACTCTTTTCTAAGCTGAGTAGAGAAGGAAGTGAAAATGGGTGGGAGCTGATGGAAGGTGAAAAAGCAATACAGATAATGGGGCCTTGATGAGTTTGAAGAGTTGTGTGGTGTAGACACTAAACCAAAGGGCCTGGAAGGATAGGAAATGGTGGTCTGGGTGGGTGGTTTGAAATCCAGAATTCAGCTGAAGTATGGTTATGGGTGGTACGTTGGTTTCCGATGAACATGGGAGAGGCTGACTAATGGGAGGGGAGGGAAGGAGACAGGAGGAAGTCAAGGAGGTTACCAGGCAGAAGTCCTGGAGAGGTCATCCAAGTGGATGGACAAGAGTTGAAACAGGATGACGGGAAAGGCTGTGAACCAGGAGACAAAGTAACTGACAAATGGGTCCACAGATAACAGTAATAAAGACTTTAATAAGTGGTACACAGGAGATGGCATTAGCCTCAAAGAGCTCAGGTTTGGGGGATTTCCCTGGTTGTCCAGGGGCTAAGAACTTCAAGTTCCCAAAACAGGGGGCCTGAGTTCAATCCTGGTCAAGGAACTAAATTCCACATGCCACAACTAAGTGTTCAGACATTGCAACTAAAAGATCCCTGCATGCCGCAAGGAAGATCAAAGATCCCAAATGCATCGACTAAGACCTGACATAGCCAAATAAATAAAAATAATTTAAAAAAAAAAAGAGCTTGAGAAGGTAAAGGATAAGAAAGATTAGGAAGCAGCAGTGAGGAACCAGGAAACTATGCTAAGCCTGCTGGCCCTGAGATCCATGAAATGTGAGAGACGGAGACAGCCTTCGTTTGAGAAGGCTGAGGAACCTGAGTCCTCAGAAGAGAGCTGGGTTCAGAAAAGGCCAGGAGGTAGAGAAGTGTCCCAGGCGCACCCCAGACTGCCCTGACCAGGGCTCGCTGCTGGGGCTGGGACTGTTGTCCAGTGGTTAGGACTCTGCACCTGCACTGCCGGGGACCCGGGTTCAATTCCAGGTCGAGAAACTAAGATCTTGTAAGCAGTGGCACAGCCAGAAAAAAGAAAAAAAAGAGTACAAAAAAGTGCTCACCCTGTGGGTGGGGTTGGGGGAGATAACTCAGGTGTGAGGGATTAACATATACAGACTACGACTACTACATAAAAAATAGAGAAACAATGAGGACCTACTATACACCACAGAGAACTATATTCACTATCTCGTAATAATTTATAATGAAAAGGCATCTGAAAAAATAGACATATTTTTATATGCATAGCTGAATCACTTTGCTGTACACCTGAACCTAACACACCATTGTCGATCCATTTTTTAAACAGTTAATTAAAAGAAAAAGAACTCATTGTCTTCTCCCCAACCACTTCCGTCATAACTGACAGTACCTTCTCACCTGTGTACCCTATTTTCCTTTGGACACTTCTTTTTTCTTTCTTTAATTTTGGCCTCTTTTATTGTTTTTTTTTAAATTTATTCATTTTCATCTATCTTTATTCTTTGGCCTGTGTGGGCCTCCCATTGCAGCAGCCTCTCTTGTTGCAGAGCACTTGCTCTGGGCGCATGCGCTCCAGAGCGTTGGCTCGTCGTTGGACACACTGGTCCAGTCGCTGCACAGCACGTGGGATCTTCCCAGGCCAGGGATCGAACTGGTGCCCCTTGCAGTGCAAGGCAGCCTCTTTACCCGTTGGACCACCAGGGAAGGCCCCTTGGACACTTCTTAATCCAGGCCTGGATAACTGCTACAACCTCTATAAAGGTCTCCTCCGCATTGGTCTTGACCTTCCCTCCTTTCATCTTTTTCCTGCAGCCATTGTACCAATCCTACCTAAAACTCTTCAGGGGCCTCCCAACTATTATGGGTTGAAGCCCAAGCTCCCCAGTATGGTTGTACAGTCTAGTCTTGACCTATACAGTCTAGCCTTCGGGACCTCTCCAGGTTTACCCTGACTCTCAACATGGACCTTTCCCTTCCCTGGCACTCTCTGCTTCTGACACGGTACACTTCTTTTCCTTCCTCCAAAAAGTCAAGAGCTTCTTCCATTCTTTTTTTTTTTTAACACACTTCTGGGTCTTTCCGCTTTCTTCTCCAATGGCCCAGGACACACTTTCCTGTTGCATACTTGGCAAGCTCCTACTCATTGATGGGCCTTTGAACTGTGGCGCTGGAGAAGACTCTTGAGAGTCCCATGGAGTGCAAGGAGATCAAACCAGGCAATCCTAAAGGAAATCAACCCTGAATATTCATTGGAAGGATACTGAAGTGGAAGCTCCAATATTTTGGCCACCTGATCAGACAACTCATTGGAAAAGAGTCTGTTGTTGGGGAAAATAGAAGGCAAAAGGAGAAGGGGACGACAGAGGTGAAGGTGAAGGACAGGGTCCCATCAGAGCTGAGAGGGGGAGGGAGCTGCCCAAGTTCCCACAGGAGGCAGAAAACAATCCAGAGACAGAACCCAGGCCTCAGTTCAGTTCTCATTTCCTGTTCTCACAAAGCACATGGTGGCCAGAAACAGTCAACTTGAGACTCAGAGTCTGCTAAGATCTAGTTCCCCTGAAAACCTGACCTCTCCTCACCTGTCCTGGGTACTAAGGACTCCTGGAAGTCCTCATCTGTCCCAGGTGCCACCCATCTCTGAGCCTTGGTCCCCTCACCTGTCCTGGGTGTTTTCTAGCTTCAACAACAAGGAAGTTGCTGTTGATCTCAACAAGCATGTTGATCATGGAGTTGTGGGAGGATGAGCCAGAGGAGAGTGTGGGAGGGCTGACCCTGAGTGACTTTTCCAGGAAATATGACCATCAAGGAAGGAAACAAAAGACAGAGGCAGTGGTAAACAGTGGCGTCAAAGGAGTTTGTCATTGGGTTCGGGTTGTGCTTGTCTTTTAGGATGAGGGAGTTGGGAATAAGCTGGAGTGTTGACAGTAAGGAGTCCTGGTTGTCCAGTGGTTAGGACCCCACACTTCCTCTGCAGGGGGGCATAGGTTAAATTCCTGGCCAGGGATCTATTAATAAAATCCCACATGTCATGCCCAAAGAAAAAGAAAAGAAGAAGAGTGACAAGGATTCAGAAGAACAAGCGAGTAACGAATTGAGGAGTGTACCCCACATCACGGTGGAGAAGTTAACTCTCAACAGGAAGGAGAGTGCTTCTCTCTTCGTAAGCAGAGGGAAGGAGGAAGGAACTCATGTGGATGAAGGTGAGTGAGGGCGGGGAGGAGGCAGGAAGCCACAGGGGAAGCAGGAGGAGCGTGGGGACAGGAGGTGTGGAGGTTTACCAGTCACTGTGAGAACAGTGGAGAAACAAGGAGAATGGCCAGGCAACGTTGAGGGCCCATTTATAGCGGCACCAACCTACCAGATTTGTGATTTTGTTCAGCAGTGTTCATTTGCCTAGCTGTAGACACAGAGAAGATGAAGAGTTGCAACAATATTGGGCGCCTATGAGTCAAAGACTAGTGCCAGAGAGTTGAAGATAATGGTGAAAGGGTTGAAGTGGTAGACTAGTGACACCTGTTATTGAAAAACAAAACAAAACACCCTCCTCACATGCTACAAGGCAACTAAATATTGCTAAATGTGGTGTCTAGAACTCAAGGGGATCAGTCAAACTCTACCTGAAGTCTTCCAGGTAGATGATCTCATGCTTTTTATTATTGTTTGTGCTATTTTAAGTTGGTTTTTCTGTTCTTCATGCTTAAAGGGATCTAGATTGATTTCTGTGTGCACTTTCAGTGCTTGCTTGGACCTAGATACACTCAACACATGTTCACTCATAATCACCTTGAACAATTACAATATAATAGACATACGGCAAACTGTACGTATATAAAGTATATAATTTGCATTTTGACACATGTAAACACCCATGAATCCATCACCTTAATAAACCTTATGAACCTATTCATCATACCTAAAGGTTTCTTTGTGTTATTATTATTATTGTTATTATGACTGCACCTTGGGGCATCCCAGACTTAGTCCCCAGAGCAGGACCAGGGATCAAATCTGTGCTCTCTACACTGGGAGTGCAGAGTTTTAACCACTGGACCTTCCGGGGACTGGAAGTCCCTCCTGCCCTTTTATAATCTCTCCTTTTTTCTCTTTACCTTAGCCCCACTGCTTCCTTTTCTGTCATTTTCTAGAGTTTTACATAAATGAAACCAAGCATATTCTTTTTGGTCTTTCACTCAGCGTAATTATTTTGATGTGCATTCATATTATATGACTCAGACGCTTGTTCCTTTTAACTACTGAGTAGCAGTCTACTTTATAGATATACCATAATTTATTTATCCATTCTAATGGTGGCTATTTGGATTGTTTCCAGTTTGGGGTTACTACCAGAAAAGCATCTATGAACATTTGTGTAAAGTCTTTGTGTGGACACGTTGTCATTTTCCTTGGCTAAGTATCAAAGAACAGAATGACTGGGTTATATGATAGGTATTTCCCTTTAAAAAAAATTATCTTTTTGGCTAAAATGTATAGCTTGTGGGATCTTAGTTCCCCAACCGGGGATTGAACCTGGGCCCCCAGCAGCAGAAGCTCAGAATCCTAACCACTGATAGCAGCAGATTTCAGAGTCAAGACCCACCAAGAGGAGCCCCAGCCTCCTGTTTGCTCACTTCAGACCCTTGGCTTCTAGGGGTACAACCAGAAGGAATGTAAGACAAAGCCTTTCTACAACGTCCAAGACATCTGCTTCTTTTTTTTTTTTTTTTAAAGATTTATTTATTTATTTATTTTGGGCTGGGGTCGGGTTGGGGAGGGAGGGGAGCAGGCGGGTCACTTCTATTGGTCTTTCATTTCTCCATTTTCATCTGTCTTTGTTCTTTGGCTCCTGTGGGCCTCCCATCGCAGTGGCGTCTGTTGTCCCAGAGCACCGGCTCTGGGTGCATGCGCTCCAGAACTCCAGCTTGGTTATTGGACATTGGTCCAGCCCCTCCGTGGCACGTGGGATCTTCCCAGGCCAGGGATCGAACCGGCGCCCCCTGCACTGCAAGGCGGTGTCCTTACCCACTGGACCACCAGGGGAAGCCCGACATCTGCTTCTTTAAGTCTGTCCACTCAGCACTCAGCACAGAACCACCTGGGGGCATCTGGTAACTGGCAGCGGTCTGGGCCCACGCCCCTCTTGCAGATGGATCACAGGGCCCCAAGAAGGAGAGTAACTTCATCAGGAACCCAGGACTGATCTAGGACAGAAAACCCAGGGAGGATGGGAGAAAGACTGAGGGGCAAGAACATGGCCAGCCTTGACTCCTCTGCCTCCCATGTATTTTCCCCTTGGCTCTCATCACTAAGATCATTAAGAGAAAGGTCAGGGACTTCCCTGGTGGTTCAGTGGCTATGACTCCATGCTCCCAAGGCAGGGGATCTGGGTTTGATCCCTGATCAGGGAACTAGGTCCCACATGCTGCAATTGAGTTTCATGCTGCAGTGAAGACTAAAATCTCACATGGGGCTTCCCTGGTGGTCCAGTGGGTAGGGACACCGCCTTGCAGTGCAAAGGCCGCCGGTTCGATCCCTGGCCTGGGAAGATCCCACGTGCCGCGGAGGGGCTGGACCAATGTACGAGCCAGCGCTCTGGAGCGCATGCGCCCATAGCCGGTGCTCTGCAGCGACAAAGGCCACTGCGATGGGAGGCCCATACAGGCCAAGGAACAAAGATGGATGAAAATACATAAATGGAAGACCAATAGAAGTGAAAAAAAAAAAAGCTGAATGCATAATAAATGAGAATGTTTTAAAAAAAAAAAGATCTCACATGCTGGCGCCGCCAAATATATTATTTTTTTTTTTAGACTTTTATTTATTTATTTTTGGCTGTGCTGGGTCTTTGTTGATGTGTGGGTTTAGCTGCTCTGTGGTATGTGGGATCTTCCCGGATCAGGGATCGAACCTGTGTCTCCTGCATTGGCAGACGGGTTCTTATCCACTGAGCCACAAGGGAAGTCCTGCCAAATACATTTAAAATTTTTTTTGTTTTTTAAAGAGAGAGAGAGAAGACCAGTGCTGAGCCCAGTAGGAAGCTTTGGAGAGAGGTGGCTTCCTGTTAACTGGGGCTCCAAGGCTTAGATTGCTGACTCTCACCTCCCAGGGAGGCTCAGCAGAGCAGGCATCTCAGGTCTCCCAGTCTCAGGCACAGACATCCTCTGCTGAAGGAAGAGGCAGGCTCAGGGAAGAAGCTGAGCGTTTCAAGCTCCAACATATATGAGAGCTGCCTCCTATGAATGGGCACAAGGACGTGGGGAAGAGTGTGCAGGCTAGGTAATCTAGGCAGAGGCTGATCCAACCCAGTAAGGAGAGGGCCAGAGGGAGGCCCTCAGTCAATGGGGAGGTAGGCACCTTTCCTCTGCCCCACAGAACCTGTTCCACTGCTGTCTCCAGCTCCTCCCCTAAGGCCAGCCAAGGACCTCAGGGGTAGAGGCAGGTGGGAAGAGAGGTGACAAGAGGAGAAGCAGACAGGTGATAGGAGGGAAGAAGCCACGACCCCCTAGGGGATGGATGTCTGCAAGAGAGACAGGTGCCCCCAATGCAAGCTGACTCAGCTTTCCCACGATCACCTGCTCTCAAGCCATAAGAGTGACCTTGCTCATCAAGTGATGGATACTGCCTCCTAGTTTCATTGTTGTCGTTCAGTCATTAAATCGTGCCCAACTCTTTATGACCCCATTGAATACAGCACACCAGGCTTCTCTGTCCTCCACTATGGCTCGTTTATGAATACCATTTTATACCATCCCTTCCCCAGCCCATCAAAGGTCATCTTACGGCCACTACATCAGTACCGGTTTGGCTGGTTAGTTGTCAGATTTAGAAATAATGCAGGAACAGTCTTCAGGTCGCAAACTTCCTCCGTTGTTGTTATTGGGTTGCTAAGACATGTCTGTTTGCGACCCCATGGCCTGCAGCACGCCAGGCTCCTCTATCCTCCGCTGCCTACCAGAGTTGGCTCAAATTCATGTCCATTGAGTTGGCGATGCTATTGAACCACCTCATCTTTTGCCACCCTCTTCTCCCTTTGCCTTCGATCTTCCCCATGGGCCCAAAGATGGTTTTTAAAATTTTTTTTGTTTTTTAAAGAGAGAGAGAGAAGACCAGTGCTGAGCCCAGTAGGAAGCTTTGGAGAGAGGTGGCTTCCTGTTAACTGGGGCTCCAAGGCTTAGATTGCTGACTCTCACCTCCCAGGGAGGCTCAGCAGAGCAGGCATCTCAGGTCTCCCAGTCTCAGGCACAGACATCCTCTGCTGAAGGAAGAGGCAGGCTCAGGGAAGAAGCTGAGCGTTTCAAGCTCCAACATATATGAGAGCTGCCTCCTATGAATGGGCACAAGGACGTGGGGAAGAGTGTGCAGGCTAGGTAATCTAGGCAGAGGCTGATCCAACCCAGTAAGGAGAGGGCCAGAGGGAGGCCCTCAGTCAATGGGGAGGTAGGCACCTTTCCTCTGCCCCACAGAACCTGTTCCACTGCTGTCTCCAGCTCCTCCCCTAAGGCCAGCCAAGGACCTCAGGGGTAGAGGCAGGTGGGAAGAGAGGTGACAAGAGGAGAAGCAGACAGGTGATAGGAGGGAAGAAGCCACGACCCCCTAGGGGATGGATGTCTGCAAGAGAGACAGGTGCCCCCAATGCAAGCTGACTCAGCTTTCCCACGATCACCTGCTCTCAAGCCATAAGAGTGACCTTGCTCATCAAGTGATGGATACTGCCTCCTAGTTTCATTGTTGTCGTTCAGTCATTAAATCGTGCCCAACTCTTTATGACCCCATTGAATACAGCACACCAGGCTTCTCTGTCCTCCACTATGGCTCGTTTATGAATACCATTTTATACCATCCCTTCCCCAGCCCATCAAAGGTCATCTTACGGCCACTACATCAGTACCGGTTTGGCTGGTTAGTTGTCAGATTTAGAAATAATGCAGGAACAGTCTTCAGGTCGCAAACTTCCTCCGTTGTTGTTATTGGGTTGCTAAGACATGTCTGTTTGCGACCCCATGGCCTGCAGCACGCCAGGCTCCTCTATCCTCCGCTGCCTACCAGAGTTGGCTCAAATTCATGTCCATTGAGTTGGCGATGCTATTGAACCACCTCATCTTTTGCCACCCTCTTCTCCCTTTGCCTTCGATCTTCCCCAGCATTGGGGTCTTTTCCAATGAGTTGGCTCTTCTATCAGGTAGACAAGGTATCGGAACTTCAGCTTCAGCATCAATCAGTCCGTCCGATGAATATTCAGGGTTGATTTCCTTTAGGATAGACTGGTTTTATCAATCTCTTTGCAGTTCAAGGGACTCCCATTGTATAGATGGAAAACTGAGGTCTAGAAGGGGCAGGGCCATGCAGCTATTCAATATGCGTATTACTTTCTCCCAAGGAGCACTTGGGTAGAGAAGTTCCCTACTCTTAGGAAATCCAGTAGTTAGAACTCTGCACTTCCCCTTCTGTGGATTGATCCTGGTTGTGGAACTAAGATCCTGCAAACTTTGAGGCATGGCCAAAGAAATAAATATATTTTTTAAAAAGTCCCCTACTCTTGGAGAAGGAAATGGCAACCCACTCCAGTATTCTTGCCTGGGAAATCCCATGGACAGAGGAGCATGGCAGGCTATATAGTCCATGGGTCGCAAAGAGTTAGAAATAAAGGAATCTGGATAGTCCCTTCCTGGTGCTCAGAAAAGTTAGGTCGTACTCAGAACTGGAAAGCATAAAGTCAAGGTCCTGAAGCAGCTGAAATAAATATCTTTGATGAAAAAAGTCCTCTACTCTTAAAATTATTTTATACATACCTGCCTACATTATGTGCATAGGAAATCTACATTCATGATATTTTGCTTAATTTGATAATATTTTGCAAAATTCAAAGAGCACCCACAAAAACGTCTTCCTCCCATTACGATTCTTGCTCTCCCAGCATCCCACTCCAGGACACTGTTGTTGACTATTTCCTTCCAAAGACATGCTATACTTATCAAACATTTATATATTGTTTTTAAATCACAAGCTTTAAATGCTGTGCTCATGCTTCTGCACTTTGCTTTTGCGTATGATAAGTCTTCATTAGAATCACTTAACTTTAGTACCTAGCTGCCTCATTCTTTTTAGTAGGACATAATATTTAATTGCATGGATGGAGCAGAATTTATTAACTACTCTCCTATTTAAGTTCCA
Source organism: Tragulus kanchil (assembly GCA_022376925.1). NCBI lineage: Eukaryota > Metazoa > Chordata > Mammalia > Artiodactyla > Tragulidae > Tragulus > Tragulus kanchil. The sequence goes on from JAIOJX010000027.1 coordinate 68,914,002, forward strand.
AACAGTAACTATGAAAGCTATAGTTCAATGAGTATCCTGGTGTATATTATATATGTCTTTGTCCACTTTCATGTTGTTGGTGTTTAGTTGCTCAGTAATGTCCAACTCTTTAGCAATCCCAGGGACTGCAGCCCACCAGGCTCCGCTGTCCATGGGAGTTTCCAGGTAAGAACACTGGAGTGAGTTGCCATTTTCTCCTCCAGGGGATCTTTTCGCTCCAGGGATGGAACCCGCATTTTCTCCTATATTGACAGGCAAATTCTTGACTGCTGAGCCACTGGGGAAGCCCTGGGGCACCTGTACACCTGCAGGGTAAATTTCTGAAAGTAGAATTGCTAGGACAAAGAGGGTTTTTTTGACACACAGTATGAGTGGGTCCTTTAAAGTGGTTGTGCCAATTAACTTTCCCACCAGCAACCTGTGGTGGGGCCTGTTTCCGGACACCTTGACCTTGACGGCAATGACTTCCCTTTTGTTGGATTTTTGGGTTTGCTCATCTGATAGGGGGGCTTCCCTGGTGGCTCAGATGGTAAAGTATATACCCGCAATGTAGGAAACATGGGTTCAGTTCCTGGGTCAAGAAGATCCCCTGGAGAAGGAAATGGCAACCCACTCGTCTTCTTGCCTGGAGAATCCCATGCACAGGGGAGCCTGGTGGGCTACAGTCCGTAGGGTCTCAATGAGTTGGACATGATTGAGCAACTAACACACATACACACAGGTCTGGTAGAGGAAGAATGATATCTTACAGTTTTAATTTACATTTCTTATGTTATGCATGAGGTTGGGGAGCTAAGAGAAACCTAGAGGACCGTTTGTTACTGGGGTGAGGTCTAGTCCTCCCCCACCCACCCCAGTGTGATCCAACACCCACCGTGAACCCCTTGTCATCTCAGTTGATGAGAGTCAGCTAGGCCGCCTGGGCCTGGTCTCTCCCTAGCCCCGGTTTCCCCGCCCCCTCACCTGGGATGAGTAAGTTTCTCCTGGGTGACTGGAAGAGGCGTTTGATTCAGGCACCCTGGTTTGGCCTGCTTTTCTGTCCCTGAGGGCTGGGCCTTAGGCTCTGAGGCCAGAGGATTTGCAGCAGTGAAGTGGCAAGCTGAGACCTGCTTTTATTGGGAATGAAGCTGGGGTAGATGGGTAGACAGGGAGGAGGCTGCAGCCGTTCAGGTGAGCACTGATGAGCCTGAGCTAACGCGCAGGGCCTGGGGAGGACTGAGAGGGACTGCCTAGGAGAGGCAGACAGGTGATGGGGGCGGAGCAGGACGGAGGAGGAGAATCCAATTGATGTTTTCAAGTGAGATGGACAGAGGAGGAGAGAAAACGTTTGTCAGATGAATGCCTTCACAGGAATGGTGTGGGTCATGTGTCCCATTGAGGGATGGTTCGTGCAGCCAGTCTGGCCACAGCAGGTTAAACCGCCTCTGGGGTGTGTCCTGCTCCTGGCTTTCTGCAGTGACATAGTCCAGTTCCCTGGAAGATAATCCACACCGAGCCAGCTTTCCTCCTGATTCACCACCTCGGTCCAGCTTCTTCTGTGATGTCTCTTGCTGTCCCTCCGGTGTAGGGAATGGCGGGCTGGGAAGTGGGCTGCTGGCCGAGTGATCAGCCCCCAGCCAGAGCTGGAGGAGGGGCAGGTACTGGTTGGGGAAGAGGAGAGACAGCCCAGCCCCCATCCAAGATGCTGGTTTCACTGCTGGTCTGAGAGTAGAAGGTCAACCACCCCAGAGGCCACTGCCCTTTTCAGGCCTGTGTTCTAGATCCTTCTCCTGCTTCAGCCCCTGTTCCTTCCAGTGGCTCTCACCTCATCTGCTTCAGAGTTCTCAGTCCCAAATAAAAACTCTCAGGTGGCAGTAAGAGAACTCATGAGTCTCTCTTTTAGGGTTTGAAGATAAATTTGAATATCAGATAATGAACATTTTTTTTAGTATATGTATATCCCCAATTTTTTATGGGACATACTTAAATCCTTTTTTTAAGTCTCTTATTTGAAATTCTACTGTAACTGGGCACCCTATTTTAAAAATAGGCTAATTCTGGCCATCCTGCCTGCCCTCTCCCAGCAAGGGACCCCCCCTGGGATGAGTAAGTTTCTCCTGGGTGCTTTGATTCAGGCACCCTGGTTTGGCCTGCTTTTCTGTCCCTGAGGGCTGGGCCTTAGGCTCTGAGGCCAGAGGATTTGCAGCAGTGAAGTGGCAAGCTGAGACCTGCTTTTATTGGGAATGAAGCTGGGGTAGATGGGTAGACAGGGAGGAGGCTGCAGCCGTTCAGGTGAGCACTGATGAGCCTGAGCTAACGCGCAGGGCCTGGGGAGGACTGAGAGGGACTGCCTAGGAGAGGCAGACAGGTGATGGGGGCGGAGCAGGACGGAGGAGGAGAATCCAATTGATGTTTTCAAGTGAGATGGACAGAGGAGGAGAGAAAACGTTTGTCAGATGAATGCCTTCACAGGAATGGTGTGGGTCATGTGTCCCATTGAGGGATGGTTCGTGCAGCCAGTCTGGCCACAGCAGGTTAAACCGCCTCTGGGGTGTGTCCTGCTCCTGGCTTTCTGCAGTGACATAGTCCAGTTCCCTGGAAGATAATCCACACCGAGCCAGCTTTCCTCCTGATTCACCACCTCGGTCCAGCTTCTTCTGTGATGTCTCTTGCTGTCCCTCCGGTGTAGGGAATGGCGGGCTGGGAAGTGGGCTGCTGGCCGAGTGATCAGCCCCCAGCCAGAGCTGGAGGAGGGGCAGGTACTGGTTGGGGAAGAGGAGAGACAGCCCAGCCCCCATCCAAGATGCTGGTTTCACTGCTGGTCTGAGAGTAGAAGGTCAACCACCCCAGAGGCCACTGCCCTTTTCAGGCCTGTGTTCTAGATCCTTCTCCTGCTTCAGCCCCTGTTCCTTCCAGTGGCTCTCACCTCATCTGCTTCAGAGTTCTCAGTCCCAAATAAAAACTCTCAGGTGGCAGTAAGAGAACTCATGAGTCTCTCTTTTAGGGTTTGAAGATAAATTTGAATATCAGATAATGAACATTTTTTTTAGTATATGTATATCCCCAATTTTTTATGGGACATACTTAAATCCTTTTTTTAAGTCTCTTATTTGAAATTCTACTGTAACTGGGCACCCTATTTTAAAAATAGGCTAATTCTGGCCATCCTGCCTGCCCTCTCCCAGCAAGGGGAGAAAGCCACCCTGCCTGATGTGACCCTGGTCCAGGTTCTTTAGAGTGTGGGGACCAGGGACTTTACTTCCATTCGCCTGGCAGATGGTCACACAGTAACACTCTGAGGAGGGCGCTCAGTCCACTTTGGGTGAGAAAACTGAAGCTCGGAGACGTGCAGTGACTTGCCAAAGGTCAGACAATGGCGCAGGCGCAGAGGAAGAATCCTAGCCGCCGCCCGGCCGACTCCAAGTTCAAGTTCTCCGCAGTCCCCTCTCCACCACCCCCTCCCCAGGCAGGAAGGGTTAAGGGTGGGCTTTAGTTCACAGGAAGGAAAAGAGGCCCACGCAGCCGAGGCCCCCGTGCACGGAACCGACAAGATTTGGCGCTAGAAAATTCAAATTGATTTTGAAACCGCGGCGCCGCTTAGTAATAACAATACCAACCCCGGTCATTTGCATAGCTCTAGGCAGTTGGTAAAGGGTGGCCCCGAAGAGTCGATTAGAATAATAAGGAAAGCAGAGGGGAGAGGGACCGCCTACCGGACCCTGCCTGGCTCGGGGACTTTTCCGGAACGCCTTCCTGGTGTGGGGCGGAAGGAAGAGGGGGAGAGGTGGGGACGGGAGGAGAGAGGGGAGGGGGCGTGCATTCTCTCCGCAGACTTCCTGGAACTTGGGGGTTAGAGACCTGGACCCCCAGGCTCCGTTTGCGGATCTGGGCGGGGCTCAGAGTCCCGCGACGCCCCACTGGGCGTGAACCCGAGGAGGCGATTCGTTCCACTGCTGGGCCGTGTGTTCGTCTGTCTTCGTCTGTGCTTCGAGCCAGAGGCTAAGGTGACAGGTCAGATTTCGATGGGAGGGGACTGGGAGTCCGGCCCGAATGGTGGGTCCGAGGTGGTGGGTCTGGAAAGGCTGGCTGGAGAGCTGGAAATCCCTGCGGGGGGAAGGGGGCAGTGAGGGTGGGGACTGAAGGTGGGTGGACCCAGGTTGGGGAAACTTGGGTCAAAACGAGACTTCTGTAAATTAAACCTTATTTTCCTCTTGACTCACAAGGATCTTTTTGTGTCTTAAATTCTCACCTGCGGTTACCGGAGGCTGCTCCATACTTGAGCTTTAAGTGGTTTTTTTCTGTCGTTGTTCTTTTTATGAGCCCTGTGCCGCTGGTGGGAATAGGATTGGGGTGGGATTAGAGGTGAGGGGTGTTCTTTAGGCCACTAGGGTCTTCGGGAGTGCCAGGAACCTTTGGGAATGTTTCCAAAAAGCTATAAAGGAGGAAAGAAAGGAAAGGAAGAGGAGGGAAGGGAAGGTGTTCCCTAAAAACTGGGTCCCCCCAGTGGTAGGTATCACAAGCAAGCCAAGGATCAGAAGGAGGAAGGATTTATCACTTGCAGCAAGTAAGGAGAATGGGGAGATCTCCAAAGCAGTGTCTCCTCCGCACCAAAACTGGGGAAGTTTTAAACCAAAGGTACGTGCATATTCATGACGGGGCTTGAGGAGAGGCTCATTCAGCATAGAATTGGGGCCAAGGGTGAGAGAGTCCAAGCTGCAGGTGACTAAACTTTGGAGAATCAGCATCATTGCTCCATCCTTCACCTGGGTGAGGGGCTTAGTTCCCACAGAACTCAAAGAAATATATTCTGATGCCTGCCAATGCTGAAGACGCGGGTGCCATCCCTGGATCGCGAAGATCTCCTAGAGAAGGAAATGGTAACCCATTCCAGTATTCTTGCCTGGGAGATCCCACAGACTGAGGAGCTTGGCGGGCTACAGTCCACGGGGTTGCAAAAGAGTCAGACACAACTTCGTGACTAAACAATATCCCTTGAGGAACTAGAGTCCTGCCCCAAGGATGCATTCTTGCTTTGATACAGCCTGCCTTGTCTCTGCAGTCCTCTTTTAAGATCTTTCATTACTGAGACCTGTTCAAGGGCAAGCATTAAGGCCAGGCTTAGATTACAAAACAGTTGAGGCCAAAGTGGGTTCTCCTGCGTCAAGAAAGCCATTCCTAAAACAACTACAACAACAACAACAACAACAAAAGAAAGCCATTCCTGATTCTCTTTTTCCAGGGACCCTCTAACCTATCTGCTTACAAAGTCTGAAAGAAAAGAAACAGAAAGGAAGAAAAAAAGAAAGAGATGGAGAGAGGAAGAAAGGATGGAAGGAAAGAAGATGGATACAATCTTGCCCTCTGTTTCTGTTTTGATACAGTTACTTTTCTTTTTCTTAGTTTTCTCCTCTAAGCAGCTGTGTCCAAAGTGTAGTCGTGTTAAGCTTATGGGAGGGCAGGAGAAGGTACATGGATTTGCTGCCAACCCCCCGGCCCCGCCTCCCCCTGCCCTGCTAAAAATTCATTTCTAATATGCTCCAAAGAGAGATACTTTGAAAAAATCCAGTGGAGGGACTTTCCTGGTGCTCCAGTGACTAAGACTCCACCCTCCTGCTGCAGGGGCCCAGGTCCCATTCCTGGTCAGGGAACTAGATCCCACATGCCACAATGAATGTCCTTCATGTTACAACTAAGACTCAGAATAGCCAAATAAATAAATATATTTTTTAAAAGAGAAAAAAATCCCGTTGAAAGATATTTAATATGATAAAAATTGTTACATAATCATCATCAAGCTGGACTTTAAAAGTCTGGGTAGGGGCTGCCCTGGTAGCTCAGAGGTAAAGAATCTTCCTGCCAAAGCAGGGGACACAGGTTCGTTCCCTGGTCTGAGAAGATCCCATATACTATGGGGCAACTAAGCCTGTGGGCTCCAACTACTGAGCCTGAACTCCAGAGGCTGGGAACGGCAACTCCTGAGCCCACATGCCCCAGCTACTGAAGCCTTCACGCCCTAGAGCCTATGTTCTGCAATAAGAGAAGCCACCACAATGAGAAGCCTACGTACCTCCACTGGAGAGTAGCCCGCGTGCCAACAAAGATGCAGGACAATCAAAAATAAATACATAGATTTATAAAAGAAAAAGAAAAATCTGGGTAGTGACCTTAGCCTGTTTCCCAGAGGAGAGATAGTTGTGTGCATAGATCTAACTTCCAGAGACGGCTTCATCTCAATGATATCTACTCAAGTATTTTTTTCAGAAATGCTAATCACCAAAGGGTCTAGGAATTACATTGGGCAAAGAAGTTCCGACCCTGTGCTCGCTTCGGCAGCACCTGTACTGAAACTGGAATGATACAGAGAAGATGAGCACGGCCCCTGCTCAAGGCTGACAAGCAAATTCGTGGAGCGTTCCACATTTTAAAAAAAGCAGTTCTGACCCAGATGGTCATGGGATAATCAGTACAATGAGGTCGTCCTCAGGTCCAGGCAGGTCCCAGCCCTCGGATCTCATCTGTAAAAGCTGCCCTGGAGGACACAGGCCAACTGGACGGCCGGTCAGTGCTGTGTGCTGGGGAGTGGACCTGGGAATAAGTGCATTGGGAAACCTTTGGGCTATTTCTTCAACGCTGTCCTTAGCAGCCTGCTCTGTACCTGAGCAGCTGGGCTCCTCAGCACAAATCCAAGGGAATGACTGACCCAGGTCCATCAAATGATGCCTGACTTCCCTGGAGATCCAGTGGTTAAGACTCCCAAGTTTCCACTACTGGTTTGATCCCTGGTTTGGCAACTAAGATCCAAATGCCCAGAGGTGTGGCCAAAAAGTCAAATAAAAATCTATGCCAAAAAAAATCTATTGATGAACAACAATAAAACAAAGACACGGGGGCCTCCCTGGTCTTTACCCAGTGGTGAAGAGTTCGCCTGCCAATGCAGGAGACATGAGTTCGATCCCTGATCCGGGAAGATCCCACATGCTGCGGAGCCACTAAGCTCATGAGCCACAACTAGAGAGCCTGTGCTCTACAGCCTCGGAGCCGCAACGATGGAGCCCATGTGCCCTGGAGCTCACACCAAGAGAAGTCACCGCCACAAGGAGCCTGCTCACCTTTACTAGAGAATAGCCCCCACACCCTGCAACTAGAGAAGAGCCTGTGGCAGCAGTGAAAACCCAGAAGAGCCAAAAATAAATAAGTAAATACATACTTAAAAAAAAAAGAAAAAGACATGGGCGGCACTTGCCACCAACCCCTCTCCGGGACAGCCCTGCCCCACCCTGCCCTCACCTCCTCCAACTACACAGCACACCAGCCCTGCTGGGCCCCCGTGGGGAGCGATTTTGCATTAGTTTCGGTTCCCAGTGACCCCTCCTCCCCACCTGCTGCACGCACCCATCTGGAGCAGCAGCAGACTGGAAGGCAAGAGAAATGGCGGCCTTTTCAGAATGCGTGGGCGCCCCCGCATCTCCAAGCCTCAGGCCCTGAGAGCTGCCCCCTTGCCAAGCTCAGCACTCTTGTTTCAGCAGCTTTCGCGCTGGTCAGGCGGGCTTCTTCTCTTCCTGGGTGGGCCTCTCCCATGCAGCCCACCTGTTTAGTGTGTGAGGCCATCCAGCAGTTCCCACCGCCTGGCCTGGTCTGCTTGGAGCACTGTGGGGCCCAGATGAGTCGGGTCAACACTTGCATGGCCCCTGAGGGAGAAACTAGGACTGTGATATGGAACTGCCTCCCAGGAAACGCTGTCTGTGGATGAATAAGTGGCCTCAGAGTGTAGGCAGCTAGCAGTCCTTGTGGGTGGAAGCACAGAGCCCAGACCCTTGCCGGAAATTTCGCGAAGAAAATCCAGCCACCAGCAAAGCCTGCAGTGTTCTCACCTGGGACTGGACTGTCCTACCTCTGTGAGAGGTTAGAACCTTGTGAGGGCATTTCTGGGGCACTCCAGGAGACAGTGAAGGATGGGGAAGCCTGGCATGCAGCAGCCCGTGGGGTCACAGAGGGGGACAGGAACATGACTGAGAGACTGAACAATGACTCATGTTTTGTGCCTTCTAGGGTTTGGGGACTGGGGATGCTAAATTCATGCAGTGGACTGGGAGTTGGTCCTGTCGAAGGAGAATTATCTCTGTTCACATACCAGTAGTGGTCCTCTGACTAGCCCCGGGGGATGAACTCGGTGATTTCTGAGGGACTTCCGGTGTGAGTGACAGCCTTTTTATTTTATTATTTTCTTTCTGGGCCACACCACATGGCATGTGGGATCTTTGTTCCCCAACCAGGGATGGAACCGTCGCCCCCTACTTTGGGATCTCAGAGTCTTAACCACTGGACCACCAGGGAAGTCCCTGGGTGACTTCCACATTAACATGCATTGTAGATACTATAGGACATACAGGCAGAATAGCCCCCGAGGAGGAGGATTCAAGGGCTGGGCACGCATGGCGTCTGTGTGTGTATGTCCAGGCGCACATGGAGGTATCACGCACACCCAGGCACACCCAAGTGTGCACAGGCATGGGCAGGCCCACAGCGGATTGTGCGTGCACTGGAGGGACACATGCACCTGTGTTGCAAACAATCCTCTGGGAAAACTCTGACCAGCTCAGCGATGGGCATAGTGAGCTGGGCAGAGAGATGCAGGGAAAGCAGAGCAGAGAAGGGAGTGTCCTGGGGCCGTGTGGGCAGAGAAGCCGGGTGGCATTTGAGGCCCTCGGCAGCCTAACCAGCCGAGTTCCTGTTCTGGGAACTCAGCCCCGCCCTGGCCAGCTAGGATCAAGCTTCTCCCTGGGGCTCTGCCCACCAGCAAAATGTGGAGCCAAGAAAATGCCATTCGTTTTGAGTGATGGCGTCAGCTGGTGATTGGCTGGCACGGGTCCCTTGGGTTGATGCAGACACGCGTCCATCCCCTGCCTCCACCAGACCTCTGCCGTGAGGCCAGGGGTGCCCTTGGGCAGATGAATGAGGGCGCGTCCACGGGTCTGGAGCATCCCCCTCCTGAATTGCTGGGCCTGTCACTCGTACTCTGTCCCCTCCTTGGCCGCCTTTCTGCTGACAGCCTGCACCCCTGCCCTCTGGCTTCCTCCCACTCACCATCCTCTTTGACCACGATTCCCACTCGACTGAAGATTTGGCCGTATCCCATGAGCCATCAACTAGAAACCTCAGCAGCGGGCTTCTAGGGGTGTCTCGGGCTGCGTGTGAGACCCAGGCTGGATGAAGTTCCTGTGCCCTTAGGGACAAGGGTTCCAAGAGCTGGAAAAGAGGAGCCGCTCACAGTTAAATCATTTAGAACATTTTTTTTTTCTTGTGCTGGGCCACACCACTTTTTTTTTTGGCATGTGGGATCTTTGTTCCCCAACCAGGGATGGAACCGTCGCCCCCTACTTTGGGATCTCAGAGTCTTAACCACTGGACCACCAGGGAAGTCCCTGGGTGACTTCCACATTAACATGCATTGTAGATACTATAGGACATACAGGCAGAATAGCCCCCGAGGAGGAGGATTCAAGGGCTGGGCACGCATGGCGTCTGTGTGTGTATGTCCAGGCGCACATGGAGGTATCACGCACACCCAGGCACACCCAAGTGTGCACAGGCATGGGCAGGCCCACAGCGGATTGTGCGTGCACTGGAGGGACACATGCACCTGTGTTGCAAACAATCCTCTGGGAAAACTCTGACCAGCTCAGCGATGGGCATAGTGAGCTGGGCAGAGAGATGCAGGGAAAGCAGAGCAGAGAAGGGAGTGTCCTGGGGCCGTGTGGGCAGAGAAGCCGGGTGGCATTTGAGGCCCTCGGGCAGCCTAACCAGCCCAGTTCCTGTTCTGGGAACTCAGCCCCTCCCTGGCCAGCTAGGATCAAGCTTCTCCCTGGGGCTCTGCCCACCAGCAAAATGTGGAGCCAAGAAAATGCCATTCGTTTTGAGTGATGGCGTCAGCTGGTGATTGGCTGGCACGGGTCCCTTGGGTTGATGCAGACACGCGTCCATCCCCTGCCTCCACCAGACCTCTGCCGTGAGGCCAGGGGTGCCCTTGGGCAGATGAATGAGGGCGCGTCCACGGGTCTGGAGCATCCCCCTCCTGAATTGCTGGGCCTGTCACTCGTACTCTGTCCCCTCCTTGGCCGCCTTTCTGCTGACAGCCTGCACCCCTGCCCTCTGGCTTCCTCCCACTCACCATCCTCTTTGACCACGATTCCCACTCGACTGAAGATTTGGCCGTATCCCATGAGCCATCAACTAGAAACCTCAGCAGCGGGCTTCTAGGGGTGTCTCGGGCTGCGTGTGAGACCCAGGCTGGATGAAGTTCCTGTGCCCTTAGGGACAAGGGTTCCGAAGAGCTGAGGCAGAGAGGAGCCGCTCACAGTTAAATCATTTAGAACACAATTATGCCTAATCAGCACATGGATACTTTTTAAAAGCATTTGAAAAGGTACCACTTAAAGGTTCATGTTCTGGTTCAACTTCAGAAACAGCCCCCAGTCCGACAGGTGTGTTCACACACAAGCAGACACGCTTGAGTGTGCAGAGGCCCTTGTGGGCACAGAGTTGTGCAGGTGCGAATGGTGCACATAACCACAGGTGCATCCATTGTCATCAGCAGCTCACTGGGCAGGCTCTGTCTTTCAGCTCTGTCTCCACCGCTCCCTGAAGGGCAGAGGCTGCCCAGCCCAGCTGAAGGAGAAGGAGGGCAGGAAGGGTCTGCACTGCGTTGGGAAGGCACAGCCTTCCTGCCCACCTTTAGGCAGCCTTTTCCAGGAGGGAGTAGGTAGGGTGATGGGCTGGAGTTGGCTCTTTTGAGCTTGCAGGAGCTGCGTATTCAGTGATGTTGCACATTCAGCCACGATGGGAGTATTTACACTACCACAGCGATTGGCAAATGCTCCAAGTCCCCCTCCCCACTCAGTGGGTTGCTAAACATTTCCCCAGAACACAACTGGAACCTGGAATGGGAACAGAATGACCTTATTTCCCAAATTCCTGTGGAAGCTCCCAACCTGACCTACTGTGCCCGTCACGGGCAGGAGACGTGCTGGGGGGGCAGCGCAGAGAAGGTGGGTGTGAATGTGGAGACAAACCCAGACATTTCTACACCCCCTGTGGGTGGGCTGGGCCCCAGATGAATGAGGCGTCCACGGGTCTGGAGCATCCCCCTCCTGAATTGCTGGGCCTGTCACTCGTACTCTGTCCCCTCCTTGGCCGCCTTTCTGCTGACAGCCTGCACCCCTGCCCTCTGGCTTCCTCCCACTCACCATCCTCTTTGACCACGATTCCCACTCGACTGAAGATTTGGCCGTATCCCATGAGCCATCAACTAGAAACCTCAGCAGCGGGCTTCTAGGGGTGTCTCGGGCTGCGTGTGAGACCCAGGCTGGATGAAGTTCCTGTGCCCTTAGGGACAAGGGTTCCGAAGAGCTGAGGCAGAGAGGAGCCGCTCACAGTTAAATCATTTAGAACACAATTATGCCTAATCAGCACATGGATACTTTTTAAAAGCATTTGAAAAGGTACCACTTAAAGGTTCATGTTCTGGTTCAACTTCAGAAACAGCCCCCAGTCCGACAGGTGTGTTCACACACAAGCAGACACGCTTGAGTGTGCAGAGGCCCTTGTGGGCACAGAGTTGTGCAGGTGCGAATGGTGCACATAACCACAGGTGCATCCATTGTCATCAGCAGCTCACTGGGCAGGCTCTGTCTTTCAGCTCTGTCTCCACCGCTCCCTGAAGGGCAGAGGCTGCCCAGCCCAGCTGAAGGAGAAGGAGGGCAGGAAGGGTCTGCACTGCGTTGGGAAGGCACAGCCTTCCTGCCCACCTTTAGGCAGCCTTTTCCAGGAGGGAGTAGGTAGGGTGATGGGCTGGAGTTGGCTCTTTTGAGCTTGCAGGAGCTGCGTATTCAGTGATGTTGCACATTCAGCCACGATGGGAGTATTTACACTACCACAGCGATTGGCAAATGCTCCAAGTCCCCCTCCCCACTCAGTGGGTTGCTAAACATTTCCCCAGAACACAACTGGAACCTGGAATGGGAACAGAATGACCTTATTTCCCAAATTCCTGTGGAAGCTCCCAACCTGACCTACTGTGCCCGTCACGGGCAGGAGACGTGCTGGGGGGGCAGCGCAGAGAAGGTGGGTGTGAATGTGGAGACAGACATTTCTACACCTGTGGGTGGGCTGGTGAGGGAACAGAGCCCCGCTCTCCTGCCAGTGATGCACCTCCGCTCCCACGGTGGTGCCTGTTCCCTTTGCCTGGAAGCCCTTCCCTTCTCCATCACGGTCTACTCAGTGAGGTACAGCGGGGTCCTACTCGCTCCTGGATAGTTCCTGGACACCCTGCAGGCACCTGGGATGGTGTCTGGAGCCCGGCCAGGGCCCTAACCCTGCCACTTGCTGGCTGTGCAGCTTTGGGGGACCTACTCATGCAGAGCTTTGATCCTTTTCTCTATAAAATAGGAATCACAGAGGCAGAAGATGAATTAGGAGTTTGGGATTAACATACACACCTGACTATAGAATAGAGAAACAACAGTGTTACAAGATACTGAGTATACTGTGTGGGACAGTATACTCAATATCTTGTAATAACCTATAACGAAGAAGAATATTAAAAGAATATATAGGGCTTCCCCTGGTGGTCCAGTGGGTAAGGACACCGCCTTGCAGTGCAAGGGGCGCCGGTTCGAGCCCTGGCCTGGGAAGATCCCACGTGCCGCGGAGCGGCTGGACCGATGTGTCCAATCACCGAGCCGGAGCTCTGGAGCGCATGCGCCCAGAGCTCTGCAGCGACAGATGCCACCGCGATGGGAGGCCCACAGGAGCCAAAGAACGAAGACGAATGAAAATAGAGAAATGAGAGACCAATAGAAGTGGCCTGCCCACTCCGCTCCCTCCCCAGCCGGACCCCCGCCCAAAGTAAATAAATAAATAAATCTTTAAAAAAAAAAAAATATATATATATACACACACACACTTATATATGTATACAGACACACACACACACACACACACACACACACACACACACACGTGGGCTTCCCAGGTGGCCCTAGTGGTAAAAACCTGCCTGCCAATGCTGGTGATGTAAGAGACGTGAGTTTGATCCCTGGGTCAGGAAGCTCCCCTGGAGAAGAGACTAGGCACCTACTCTAGTATTCTTGCCTGGAAAATGTCATGGGCAGAGGAGCCTGGCAGGCTGCAGTCCATGGGGTTGGACACGGCCAAAGGGACTTGGCACGCATCCACACGTATATACATATAACTGCAAAAGTGTCGCTGTATGCTTAGAAAAGCAAGTTAACTATACTTCCATTTTAAAAAAACTTAAAAAAAGATAGCTTTTGGGAATTCCCTGGTGGTCCAGTGGTTAAGACTCGAGCCTTCACTGCGGAGGATGCAGGTTCATTCCCTACTCGGGGAACTAAGATCCTTCCAGCCATGTGACTTGGCCAAAAACAAAAACTCTTTCAAAAAAAAAAAAAAGATAGGAGTAATGATGTTTATGCCAACACACGGTGATCATTGAGCAAGGCCACCTGTGGGACACGTATGGCACAGGGCTGGCACAGGATGAACATTTGATGAATGGCTCTTCCTTTTCCCTCCTCCCTTCCCGCCCGTGGCAGATTGGAGGCACCCCTGATGAGCCTGAGTCAGCATAATTGTAAATGCACCAACTTGGCCTGATTGGCTCTGATTGGATTATACAAAGAGCCTATCTGATTGGATTATACAAAGAGCCTAGATTCATGCCGTTTACAAGAGAAACATCTAAAACAAGGATGTGGAAGGTTGAGAGTAACTACTAACCAAAAGAGAGCTGGTGTATCTCAGCAAGTATCCAACAAACTGTTACTTAAGACAAAAAATATTTATGAGGAGGGAGAATGGATACATGTCTGGATATGGCTGAGTCCTTTTGCTGTTTATCTGAAACTATCACATTATTGTTAATCAGCTATACCCCAATACAAAACAAAAAGTTTAAAATAAAATAAATATGTATGAGGGAAAATAGGAGTGTCTACATCATAAGTCCAGGAGCAACCTCTGAAGATGAAACAATTCATCTTAAAAAATATAAAGCAACTATCAAGAACATGACAAACTAATCCATGGAAGAATGGGAAAAACGTTTTGCAAGTCATGTAGCTGATAAGGGATTTGTATCTAGAAATTGTAAGGAACTCTATAACTTAACAATAAAAAGACAGGGAGGGAATTTACTGGTGAGCCAATGGGTAGGACTCTGCCCTTTCACTATCTGTGCTCAGGTTCGATCTTGAGTTGGCGAATTAAGACCCCACAAGTCACATGGCCAAAAATAAAACAAAAACCAAAAGAACAATTAAAAGGCAGATAACCCAATTGAAAAATGGGCAAAGGATTTGAGTAGACATTTCTCTGAAGAAGATATGCAAATGACCCGTAACCACATGAAAAGATACTCAGCATCGTTAGTCATGAAGGAAGTGCCGATCAAAACCTCAATAAGCTATGACTATCTCAGCATTCGCTTAGTCATGAAGGAAGTGCCGATTGGAAAACTAGACTTCCTTTCCCTCCAAAAAAAAAAGATAGGAGTAATGATGTTTATGCCAACACACGGTGATCATTGAGCAAGGCCACCTGTGGGACACGTATGGCACAGGGCTGGCACAGGATGAACATTTGATGAATGGCTCTTCCTTTTCCCTCCTCCTTCCCCCGTGGCAGATTGGAGGCACCCTGATGAGCCTGAGTCAGCATAATTGTAAATGCACCAACTTGGCCTGATTGGCTCTGATTGGATTATACAAAGAGCCTATCTGATTGGATTATACAAAGAGCCTAGATTCATGCCGTTTACAAGAGAAACATCTAAAACAAGGATGTGGAAGGTTGAGAGTAACTACTAACCAAAAGAGAGCTGGTGTATCTCAGCAAGTATCCAACAAACTGTTACTTAAGACAAAAAATATTTATGAGGAGGGAGAATGGATACATGTCTGGATATGGCTGAGTCCTTTTGCTGTTTATCTGAAACTATCACATTATTGTTAATCAGCTATACCCCAATACAAAACAAAAAGTTTAAAATAAAATAAATATGTATGAGGGAAAATAGGAGTGTCTACATCATAAGTCCAGGAGCAACCTCTGAAGATGAAACAATTCATCTTAAAAAATATAAAGCAACTATCAAGAACATGACAAACTAATCCATGGAAGAATGGGAAAAACGTTTTGCAAGTCATGTAGCTGATAAGGGATTTGTATCTAGAAATTGTAAGGAACTCTATAACTTAACAATAAAAAGACAGGGAGGGAATTTACTGGTGAGCCAATGGGTAGGACTCTGCCCTTTCACTATCTGTGCTCAGGTTCGATCTTGAGTTGGCGAATTAAGACCCCACAAGTCACATGGCCAAAAATAAAACAAAAACCAAAAGAACAATTAAAAGGCAGATAACCCAATTGAAAAATGGGCAAAGGATTTGAGTAGACATTTCTCTGAAGAAGATATGCAAATGACCCGTAACCACATGAAAAGATACTCAGCATCGTTAGTCATGAAGGAAGTGCCGATCAAAACCTCAATAAGCTATGACTTTACACCCACTAGGATGGCTGGAATCAAGAAGGCAGATAACAAGTGTCTGCAGGATGTGGGGAAGCTGGAACCCCTGCATGTCGTTGGTGAGAATGTAGACTGTTGCAACTACTGTGGAAAACATTTTAGCAGCACCTCATGCTGTTAAATATGGAGCTGCCGTTTGATCCAGCAGTTCTGCCTCTAGGTGTATACCCAATATATTGAAAACAGGTTTACACAAAGGCCTGGACACGAATGCTCAGAGCAGCGTTCCTCATAATAGCCAGACGGTGGAAACAACCCAAATGTCAACTCAGTTGATGAAGCACATTGTAGGCGATCCTACAACAGAATAGTGTTCAGCCATCAAGAGAATGAAGTCCTGATCCATGTGAGGACACAGATGAGCCTTGAGAGCAGTATGCTGAGTGAACAAAGCCAGACACAAAAGATCACGTGCTGGATTCCATTCCTGCTGAATGTCCAGAATTGGCAAGTCCGTAGAAACAGACCGTAGGCTGGTGGTTGCCAAGCTAGGCGGGGGACAGAAAGGGGAAGTTGGGGAGGACTGGGGAGTGACTGCTCATGACAACAGTTTCTTTTCGTGCTGATGAAATGCTGTTCATTTGGCTGCGCCATGCAGGATCTCCGTTCCCTGACCAGGGATTGAACCTGGGCCATGGCAGTGAAACCCTAGAATCCTAAGCACTAGGCCACAAGGGAACTGCCCAATGAAATCTTTTCTTTTTTAACTTTTATTTATTTGTATAGTTATTTGGCTGAGCCAAGTCTTAGTTGGGCATGTAGTATCTTTAGTTGTGGCATGTGGGGCCTGGTTCCCTGAGCAGGGATTGAACCTAGGCTAGGGCAATGGAACCCTAGAATCCTAATCACTAGACCATAAGGGAACTCCCTGATGAAAATTTTTTAATATTTATTTTTATTTATTTGTCTGAACCAGGTCTTAGTTAGGCATGTAATATTTTTAGTTGTGGCGCATGGGATCTAGTTCCCTGACCAGGGATCAAACCTGGGCCCCCAGACATTGGGAATGTGGAGTCTTAGCCACTGGACTGTTAGAGAACTCCCCGATGAGATGTTTTAAATTTGTTTCCTCCAACCCCAATTCTGCTACCGTGGAAAGGTTTGAACTATAATCTTGACAGTGAGTCTATACCCAATGGACAGATGGGAAGATTGAGTCCTCAGCTCCAGGGCCTTTGCTTGTCTGGCTCTCACTGGAGACCTCCACGGCATGATTACCTCTAGTCGGCATGTGCCAACTCCAAGCGTTCTTGAAGACCCTCTTGGTGGTGAGTTGACAGTGTAGCCCTTTGATCCAGCCTTGGAATTGCCCTGCTATAGAACTGCCTCTTAGCAAAGCTGTGTTGGCGACACCTGGTGGCCACTGGCCATCATAACTCTGATTTGCCTTAAGGGCTGATGGATCCTTAAGAGCCAAAGAGCTTACTCAGTCACGTTAAGTGCATTTCGTGGAGAAAATATGGTGGTTGCCAAGCTAGTGCGAGGGACAAAGTCAGACACAAAAGATCACGTGCTGGATTCCATTCCTGCTGAATGTCCAGAATTGGCAAGTCCGTAGAAACAGACCGTAGGCTGGTGGTTGCCAAGCTAGGCGGGGGACAGAAAGGGGAAGTTGGGGAGGACTGGGGAGTGACTGCTCATGACAACAGTTTCTTTTCGTGCTGATGAAATGCTGTTCATTTGGCTGCGCCATGCAGGATCTCCGTTCCCTGACCAGGGATTGAACCTGGGCCATGGCAGTGAAACCCTAGAATCCTAAGCACTAGGCCACAAGGGAACTGCCCAATGAAATCTTTTCTTTTTTAACTTTTATTTATTTGTATAGTTATTTGGCTGAGCCAAGTCTTAGTTGGGCATGTAGTATCTTTAGTTGTGGCATGTGGGGCCTGGTTCCCTGAGCAGGGATTGAACCTAGGCTAGGGCAATGGAACCCTAGAATCCTAATCACTAGACCATAAGGGAACTCCCTGATGAAAATTTTTTAATATTTATTTTTATTTATTTGTCTGAACCAGGTCTTAGTTAGGCATGTAATATTTTTAGTTGTGGCGCATGGGATCTAGTTCCCTGACCAGGGATCAAACCTGGGCCCCCAGACATTGGGAATGTGGAGTCTTAGCCACTGGACTGTTAGAGAACTCCCCGATGAGATGTTTTAAATTTGTTTCCTCCAACCCCAATTCTGCTACCGTGGAAAGGTTTGAACTATAATCTTGACAGTGAGTCTATACCCAATGGACAGATGGGAAGATTGAGTCCTCAGCTCCAGGGCCTTTGCTTGTCTGGCTCTCACTGGAGACCTCCACGGCATGATTACCTCTAGTCGGCATGTGCCAACTCCAAGCGTTCTTGAAGACCCTCTTGGTGGTGAGTTGACAGTGTAGCCCTTTGATCCAGCCTTGGAATTGCCCTGCTATAGAACTGCCTCTTAGCAAAGCTGTGTTGGCGACACCTGGTGGCCACTGGCCATCATAACTCTGATTTGCCTTAAGGGCTGATGGATCCTTAAGAGCCAAAGAGCTTACTCAGTCACGTTAAGTGCATTTCGTGGAGAAAATAGCACTGATCTGCCTGAAGTCACACAGCAACTCATTCATTTCTTTATTAAAATGTGAATGAGCACAGACTAAGCGCTAGGCGCTGGTGACAACAGCAGTTGTTAAGTCAGTGGGGGAGAAAGGAACGCAAGAAAACTCTCAGATGGTGATAGGGACTATGCAGAACATTAAACTATGAAGCTGGGACAGAGCCTGGTTGACATTTTTTTTTTTTTTAAAGAAATTGAAGTATAGTGATTTACATTGTTGTGTTCATTACTGCTGTACAACAACGTGATTCAGTTATACAAATATATACATTCTTTTAAAAATATTCTTTTCCATTAGGCTTTATCATAGGATACTCAATATCGTTCTCTGTGCTATAGAGTAGGATTTTGGTATTTATCTATTCTATATAGAAAAGCTTCGGTCTGCTAACCCCAACCTCCCACTCCATCCTTCCCCCAACGCCCTCACCCTGGCATCTGTTCTCTATGCGCATGATTCTGTGTCATAGATGGGTTCATTTGTATCCTTATTTATTGGCTGTGTTGTAAGGCCCATGCAATCTAGTTCCCTGACCAGGGCGTGAACCCACCTCCTCTGCTTTGGAAGTCTTAACCACTGGACTTTCAGGGAAATCCCTGGGTGACGTTTTAAAATTGAGTAGTCAGGGAGGGCTTCCTGAAGGAAGTGACATTTAAGCTGATATCTGAATAAAAAAGAAATTGATTGTACCAAGATTTCAAGGAGGAACATCCTAGGCAGAGGAGGTTACGTGTCTCTGAAATGAGGATGACTGTTTCTGTTTGAGGGACAGAGAACGCATGACTGTAACAGGGTGGGCAGCAGGAAGGGAGATAAGAGATGGGCCATGACAGCACAGCTTGACCACTAGCATCTGAATTCAGGGACAGGGATTTGATTTTACGCTACGTGTGGTAGAAAACCACTTTAGACTGCAAGTCCTTCACTCCTGGTGGTTAACTTAAGCAGAGTGACTTTATCTGATGTCCATTTGACAAAGATCACTGGGGGTCTGGTACCTTAAGGGCTGATGGGTAGTGGGTCAGTTCACAACCCACTGCAGTGGCCCAGGTGAGGGATGATGGAAATAGAAGAACAAGGCTCAGCTGGTTTTTCACTTGAGCTTCTGGTGGACAATCATGCTTTAATGGTGCGAGAAGACTGAGGGAGGAGGAATTTGGGAGCAGGAACCAAGAATTCTGTTGTTTCTGTAAAAAATACTCACGTTCATTTTTGGCTATGGGGGGTCTTAGTTGCAGCACCTGGGATCTTCAGCTGCTACATGTGGGCTCTAGTCCCCAGCCCGGGATTGAACCTGTTCCCCCTGCTTCGAGAGCGCAGAGGTTTTGCCACTGGACCACCAGGAGGTCCCCAAGAATTCTGTTTTGTGGTGAGTTTGCGATGCTTGTGGGAATCCAGGTGGAGCTTCAAAAGGGGATTGAGTGGCTGAGTTCTTTTAAAAAATTCTTTCCATTGCTTATCAAGTCCAATATCGTTCCTGCTTAGTAGGATTTTGGTATTTATCTATTCTATATAGAAAAGCTTCGGTCTGCTAACCCCAACCTCCCACTCCATCCTTCCCCAACGCCTCACCTGGCATCTGTTCTCTAGCCATGATTCTGTGTCATAGATGGGTTCATTTGTATCCTTATTTATTGGCTGTGTTGTAAGGCCCATGCAATCTAGTTCCTGACCAGGGCGTGAACCCACCTCCTCTGCTTTGGAAGTCTTAACCACTGGACTTTCAGGGAAATCCCTGGGTGACGTTTTAAAATTGAGTAGTCAGGGAGGGCTTCCTGAAGGAAGTGACATTTAAGCTGATATCTGAATAAAAAAGAAATTGATTGTACCAAGATTTCAAGGAGGAACATCCTAGGCAGAGGAGGTTACGTGTCTCTGAAATGAGGATGACTGTTTCTGTTTGAGGGACAGAGAACGCATGACTGTAACAGGGTGGGCAGCAGGAAGGGAGATAAGAGATGGGCCATGACAGCACAGCTTGACCACTAGCATCTGAATTCAGGGACAGGGATTTGATTTTACGCTACGTGTGGTAGAAAACCACTTTAGACTGCAAGTCCTTCACTCCTGGTGGTTAACTTAAGCAGAGTGACTTTATCTGATGTCCATTTGACAAAGATCACTGGGGGTCTGGTACCTTAAGGGCTGATGGGTAGTGGGTCAGTTCACAACCCACTGCAGTGGCCCAGGTGAGGGATGATGGAAATAGAAGAACAAGGCTCAGCTGGTTTTTCACTTGAGCTTCTGGTGGACAATCATGCTTTAATGGTGCGAGAAGACTGAGGGAGGAGGAATTTGGGAGCAGGAACCAAGAATTCTGTTGTTTCTGTAAAAAATACTCACGTTCATTTTTTTGGCTATGGGCGGTCTTAGTTGCAGCACCTGGGATCTTCAGCTGCTACATGTGGGCTCTAGTCCCCAGCCCGGGATTGAACCTGTTCCCCCTGCTTCGAGAGCGCAGAGGTTTTGCCACTGGACCACCAGGGAGGTCCCCAAGAATTCTGTTTTGTGGTGAGTTTGCGATGCTTGTGGGAATCCAGGTGGAGCTTCAGGAAGACGGTTGGGAATGTAAGTCTGAGGCTCAGGGGGAGAGGTCCAGGCTGAGGATTCAGATTTGGGCGTTGGTCTATGGCCAGACCACCCTGAATGCGCCCGATCTCATCTGATCTCGGAAGCTAAGCAGGGTTGGTTAATACTCGGATGGGCGGTCTGGGAGTTGTAGAGATGACCTTTAGCTCCATGATGCTGGCTGAGACAGCAGAGAGAGAGAGACAGCAGAGAGGATGAAGAAGAGGGCTCTGGGCTGAGCTATAGGGTGTGCTTACAGAGCAGATAGTCCGAGGCTGAAATCCAACTATAGAGGCAGAGTGTCGACACGGAGGCAGGAGGAAAACCATGAGACTCTGTGGGTCCTAGAGCCTGGAAGCAGAGAGGGGTCAAAGAGGGTGAGTTCTGCTGGGTCCCCCACTACCAAGAGGTCCAGAGCAATAAGACCACTCGGTTTGGCTATCTGGAGGCCCTCTCTTGTAGACCCTTTTCCTGCATCGGCCATTACGGAGTATTAAGTGGAGTTCCCTGAGCTATAGGGTAGGTCCTTATTAGGTATCTCTATTGTGTACAGTACCGTGTATATATCCATCCCTATTATTTTATTTCTTTTTTGAGGCTATTGAGCAGACTTGTTTTCTCAGTTTGATTTGTTTATTCTTTGTTGAGCTTCTTAAAATATTAAAAAACAATGAGATATAGTTGATGCATCATTTCATTTTGGATCGCTCATTCCAAGTGTATAGAAATAGCATTAATTTGGGGGTATGGGTCTTATATTCTGTAAACTTGCTGAACTCATTGATTAGTTCCGGTGGTCCTTCAGCAGATCCCTCAGGGTTTTCCATAGAAATGATCGTGTCATCTGTGACCAGAGAAAGTTTTTATTCTGCCTTTCCAATCTGAGTACCTTTTCTTTTCTTTTTTTTTTTTTTTTGCCTACAACTTTCACTGCCTAATGGTCCTGACCACGACCTCCACTAAAATGTTGAGTCGAAGTGGTGAGAGCAGAACTTCTGGTCTTATTCCTGACCTTCAGGGAGAACATCCAGTCTTGCGCCACTAAGAGTGATGTCAGTTGTGGATTTTTTTTCACAGACACTCTTTTTCAGAATGAGGAAGTTCCTATTCTTAGTTTGAGTGTTTTAATCAGGAAGTGGTGTGGGATTTTGGTAAATGCTCATTATTTTGCATTTATTGAGATGATCACGGATCATGTGATTTTTGTGTATTGAGGTGATATATTACATTCATTGATTTTTCAGCTATTAAACCCACTTTACATCTCTGGGGTAAATAAATCCTGCTTGGTCATGGTGTATGATTCTTTCTCTGTTGTTTGTTTATTTGGTTGCACCAGGTTTTAGTTACGGCATGGCTGATCTTTAGTGGTAGCATGTGGGGTCTCAGTCCTTGATCAGGGATTGAACCCTGGCCCTCTGCATTGGGAGCTCAGAGTCTTAGCCACTGAGTCATCAGGGCAATCCTGGTGTGTGTTTCTTTTTTTTTTTTTTTTTTTTTGGGCGGGGGTCGGGTTGGGGAGGGAGGGGAGCAGGCGGGCCACTTCTATTGGTCTTTCATTTCTCTATTTTCATCCGTCTTTGTTCTTTGGCTCCTGTGGGCCTCCCATCGTGGCGGCCCTGTCGTTGAGAGCACCGGCTCTGAGCGCATGCGCCCAGAGCTCCAGCTCGGTAATGGTATTTTATTTCTTTTTGAGGCTATTGAGCAGACTTGTTTTCTCAGTTTGATTTGTTTATTCTTTGTTGAGCTTCTTAAAATATTAAAAAACAATGAGATATAGTTGATGCATCATTTCATTTTGGATCGCTCATTCCAAGTGTATAGAAATAGCATTAATTTGGGGGTATGGGTCTTATATTCTGTAAACTTGCTGAACTCATTGATTAGTTCCGGTGGTCCTTCAGCAGATCCCTCAGGGTTTTCCATAGAAATGATCGTGTCATCTGTGACCAGAGAAAGTTTTTATTCTGCCTTTCCAATCTGAGTACCTTTTCTTTTCTTTTTTTTTTTTTTTTGCCTACAACTTTCACTGCCTAATGGTCCTGACCACGACCTCCACTAAAATGTTGAGTCGAAGTGGTGAGAGCAGAACTTCTGGTCTTATTCCTGACCTTCAGGGAGAACATCCAGTCTTGCGCCACTAAGAGTGATGTCAGTTGTGGATTTTTTTTCACAGACACTCTTTTTCAGAATGAGGAAGTTCCTATTCTTAGTTTGAGTGTTTTAATCAGGAAGTGGTGTGGGATTTTGGTAAATGCTCATTATTTTGCATTTATTGAGATGATCACGGATCATGTGATTTTTGTGTATTGAGGTGATATATTACATTCATTGATTTTTCAGCTATTAAACCCACTTTACATCTCTGGGGTAAATAAATCCTGCTTGGTCATGGTGTATGATTCTTTCTCTGTTGTTTGTTTATTTGGTTGCACCAGGTTTTAGTTACGGCATGGCTGATCTTTAGTGGTAGCATGTGGGGTCTCAGTCCTTGATCAGGGATTGAACCCTGGCCCTCTGCATTGGGAGCTCAGAGTCTTAGCCACTGAGTCATCAGGGCAATCCTGGTGTGTGTTTCTTTTTTTTTTTTTTATTTTTGGGCGGGGGTCGGGTTGGGGAGGGAGGGAGGGGAGCAGGCGGGCCACTTCTATTGGTCTATCGTTTCTCTCTGTTCATCCATCTTTGTTCTTTGGCTCCTGTGGGCCTCCCATCGTGGCGGCCCCTGTCGTTGCAGAGCACCGGCTCTGAGCGCATGCGCTCCAGAGCTCCAGCTCGGTAATTGGACACATCAGTCCAGCCGCTCCGCGGCACGTGGGATCTTCCCAGACCAGGGCTCGAACCGGCGCCCCTTGCACTGCAAGGCGGTGTCCTTATCCACTGGACCACCAGGGGAAGCCCTGTGATTCTTGAAGTTAAAAATATTCTTACTGTTTGAAGCCATTACAGTTCAGGGTAATTTGCTAAGTAGCCGAAGATAATTAGTTCAAGCTGCCTAGTATGGGGCCACGGGCTCCTTGCCACCTTGGCTGCTAGGGGATTGTGGCCAAGCGTGGGAGAGTTACTCTCTCCAGTGTCTGCTTTCTTGGGCAGCCACGAAGGCATCGTCTCTCCAGTGGCTGGGTGGCTGGGTAGTCTCACGTGGAGCCAGGGGCCAAGGACACCCTCTTATCTTTGGTGGTGTGAGTGCGACAGCTGGACCCAGGATACCTATAGCCCATGCTGGATCTAGAACCTAAGCCGCGAGTCCCTGGGTCTCCACATTCTTTCAGTGGAAGGTGTGACTCAGCTTGGGCGTCAGTGATGTCCCCCTGTCACTTTCAGTGATGCTCGAGTCCATGAGGAAGACAGGTGCTGTCTATCTGCATGAGGATCTAGATGGTTCCCCGGAAAATACTGGAGTGGGTTGCCAACCCCGTATCCAGGGGGTCTTCCCAACCCAGGGGTGGAACCCGGGTCTCCCACATCGCAGGGAGACGCTTTACTGTCTGAGCCACCAAGGAAGCACCGCCCAGAAAATAATTTTCCCTAAATAATGAGTGAGGGCCTCCAGATTCATTTTTTAATCTGGAGAGTGAGGGCCTCCAGATTAACTTTTTTTTTTTTTTTTGGCTGTGCCGCGTGACATGTGACCAGGAATCGAACCTGTGCCCCTTGCAGTGGAAGCGCAGAATCCTAACCACTGGACCACCAGGGAAGTCCTGGGGCCTCCAGCTTGATGAGGGCAAACCTCCGTTGCTGGAGGGCAGAGTGAGGCTGCGCAGGGCCCCTGCCCACCACTTAGGCGGGGCTCTGCTCCTCGGACCTGGGTCCACACCGAAGGGAGAGGGAGCTGTGGACGCTGCCGCAGAGATGGCTTCCCCAGGTTCCTGAGAGGCGCCCCCGTGCGGAGAGAGCTCCTAGGTGCTCTATATTTAAGAGACCGTTTTACGCGCGAACAAGTCTCCCTCTGCCTGATCCCCACAGAAGTGCATGGGGTCATGTCTGCCAAAAGGGAGAAAGTTCTAGCTATTTGCTAGTAAAGGCTAGATAGACAGAAATACCCCTGCTGAAAACAAGCACTCCCAGGCTGGGGCAGCTGGGAGTGGCCTGAGAAACAAGTTTCATTCACTCATTCACAACCTTCATTCTGTCCTCCTGCTCTGGTCAAGGCCTGAGTCAGACTCTGGAGAAGACAGAAAGGGAGTCTTTTCTTTGAGGGATTTGGAGAAGAGAGAAAATCCCAATAACGAGCAGTAAGTTTCATGATAGAGATAAGCACTCAGTCAAGCCTGCAGACTTCCTGGAGGAGGTGACCTCTGAGTGAAGTTTGGAAACATGAGTTGTTCAGTTGTTAAGTCGTGTCTGACTCTTTGCTGCTGCACACCAGGCTTCTCTGTCCTTCACCATCTTCCGGAACTTGCTCAAACACATGCCCATTGAGTCAGTGATGCCATCCAGCCGTCTCATCCTCTGTTGCCCCTTCTCTTGCCCTCAGTCTCTCCCAGCATCAGGGTCTTTTCCAATGAGTCAGCTTTTCGCATCAGATGGCCAAAGTATTGGAGCTTCAGCATCCGTCCTTCCAATGAATATTCGGGATTGATTTCCTTTAGGACTGACTGATTTGATCTCCTTGCTGTCCAAGGGACTCTCAAGAGTCTTCTCCAGCTCCATAGTTTGAAAGTGTCAGTCCTTCGGTGCTCAGCCTTCTTTGTGGTCCACCTCTCACATCCACACATGACTGCTGGAGAAACCATAGTTCTGACTATATAGACTTTTGTTAGTGAAGTCTTGTCTCTGCTTTTTCAAGCACTGTCTAGCTTTGACATAGCTATTCTTCCAAGGAGCAAGCGTCTTTTAATTTTGTGACTGCATTTAACATCTACATTGATTATGGAGCCCAAGGAAATGAAATCTGACACTATTTCCACGTTTTTCCCATCTATTTGCCAGGAAGTGATAGGACCGGATGCCATGCTGTTAGGTTTTTTTTTTTTTTTTTAAATTTTGGCCTCTTTATTGTTTTATTTATTTATTTTCATCCATCTTTATTCTTTGGCCTGTGTGGGCCTCCCATCGCAGCGGCCTCTCTTGCTGCAGAGCACCGGCTCTGGGATCATGCGCTCCAGAGCGCTGGCTCATAATTGGACACACCGACCCAGCTGTTCCTTGGCATGTGGGATCTTCCCAGGCCAGGGATTGAACCGGTGCCCCTTGCACTGCAAGGTGGATTCTTTACCCACTGGACCACCAGGCAAGCCTGCTTTTAGGTTTTTCAATGTTGAGTTTCAAGCCAGTAGGAGGATAGAGAAGTACAAAGTGGCATCATGAGGCTGATGGGTAGATATTGAAAGCTCAGGGAACACTGAGAGACAGGGACAGGGGAAGTTTAGAAAATTCTCTTCCTTTCTTTTCTCCTTTTTTGCCCACTTCCTCTTTCCCTTTTCTTCTCTTCTTTCTCTTGTCCCATCTTTCCTCCAGTTTGGCAGTCTCCCTCAGCCTCACCCTACCTCCCATTCAAGCCCACCCCTCACCAGGGCTAGGGCCCTGTTAACTGCTATTTCATGTATTCAGAGATTTCAAGGCAAACGAGGAATTTTCAAACCTGCTACCAAAAACCAAACCAAAACAAATAAACAAAAAGATTGCTACCAAATTAGGAGAGCTCAGGGAATTCCCTGGTGGTGCAGTAGTTAGGACTGGGTACCTTCATGGCCAGGGCCCAGGTTCTGTCTCTGGTCAGGGAACTAACATCCTGTAAGCCACGTGGGGTGGAGAAAAAAAAAAAGCATTCAGGAAAGACCACATGAAGAGGGAAAGTGAGCCTCTGCAGCCTCAAAGTCCCAACCTTTCTGGCGTCACTGCACCATGTGGCACCAGCCACCTTGACCCCCCCACACCCACCGCGGCCCTAGGAACAGCACATGATCGGTCATGTTTATTTTGTTTTGTTTCACAGCATTATTTTGTGCTGTGATCATAAAAACTACCCGTGCCACTGCTTTTTCTTTTTTAAGTATCATCATATAAGTGAGACAATTTACTACATACAGATAAGACAGTAAGATAGTGTAAGGGATTCCCTGGCATTCCAGCGGCTAGGACTTGGCATTTTCATTGCTGGGGCTCAGATTCAAACTCTGGACGGGGAACTGAGATACTTCAAGTTCGGCCAAAAAAAAAAAAAAAAAACAAAACAAAATGGGAAAAATGTAGTACAGTGAAAAGGAGAGGAGCGCCGAGATCAGAGCTAGAAGGGGACAGTTATTTAGCCTCTTTGGGACTGTTTCTGTGTCTAAAACATAATAATCATTACCATACCCAGTGCACAGGTATCTGGCAGGCCCCAACACATGAATATGTTATTATTTGCTATTATTACCATTGTCAAGTAAAGGAAAATGAAAGAAAGGAAAAGCAGTACCTATCATTCTAGGTGCCTGAGGTAAGCACTGTTAACTCTTTGGGATATATGTGTCTATACTTTCGCCCTGGGTGTATGCTCTATAAATATGGTCGGTCCCATAATCATATGATCACAGCTGTTATTTTCTCAATCATTCCCTCACGTTTGCACATGTCTCATTACTAAGAAATTCGGGATCTTAAGCCCCACTTAGGTTTCTTAACTTTGAGGGCTTGCACGATGCGGGAACAGCTCATGGCTGCTGTTGCTTCCTATGGCCACATGGTGTCGCTATGGGAGCCTGGTCCCAGCCTTCCATAGGACTTGCCGGTGGAGGATGCTCTAGTGTTTTTGAAAACGTGCTAAACTCAAGCCTTTGGTACTCAGCGTGCAGCAGTGCTCTTTCCTGTATACTTCCCTGGAGAAGGGAATGGTTACCCAGTCCAGTATTCTTGCCTGGAGAATCCCCGTGGACAGAGAAGTCTGGAGGGATGGCGTTGCAAAGAGTCGGGCATGACTGAGCAACTAACACTTTCATGTTTCACTTTTTCCCCACTCGTTAGGGTGCCCACTAGCTTCAGGAGCCCCAGGTTAGGAAAGTATCCTTTTCTCCTTGGGAATCCACACCAGGGGCTTGTTTAAACTCTCCTGACATCAAGGGTCACACGACACCCCCTTTTCCTGGGAGTGTGGTTACTCAGTCCCTCTTGTAGTGCACCGAGGTGGTTAGCCATCTATGAAAGACGTCGTTTGCTCATCCAACGGCTACTTTCCTTCCTCTTCTTCACTGACAGAGGCAGCCTCCCCTGATACTCACTTGCCCAGCTTGTCATGTCACTGGATCCCAGACGTTGGCTCAGACCTGGCTGGAGGGTCCTGAGGGGCTGCTGGCTGGGGATTTCTAGGGAGGACTTCCCTCCCCGATAAATATGCATGACCGTATTTCAGGAGACATCTCCTGCCTTCTCAGATGTGAGAGGGCAAGCCTGCAGAAGAAGGCTGAGGTCACCAGCCTCTCAGGAGGGGGGGCGTCCCGTAGAGGTGGCTTTAAAATTTTGCACTTGGCAGGCCCCAACACATGAATATGTTATTATTTGCTATTATTACCATTGTCAAGTAAAGGAAAATGAAAGAAAGGAAAAGCAGTACCTATCATTCTAGGTGCCTGAGGTAAGCACTGTTAACTCTTTGGGATATATGTGTCTATACTTTCGCCCTGGGTGTATGCTCTATAAATATGGTCGGTCCCATAATCATATGATCACAGCTGTTATTTTCTCAATCATTCCCTCACGTTTGCACATGTCTCATTACTAAGAAATTCGGGATCTTAAGCCCCACTTAGGTTTCTTAACTTTGAGGGCTTGCACGATGCGGGAACAGCTCATGGCTGCTGTTGCTTCCTATGGCCACATGGTGTCGCTATGGGAGCCTGGTCCCAGCCTTCCATAGGACTTGCCGGTGGAGGATGCTCTAGTGTTTTTGAAAACGTGCTAAACTCAAGCCTTTGGTACTCAGCGTGCAGCAGTGCTCTTTCCTGTATACTTCCCTGGAGAAGGGAATGGTTACCCAGTCCAGTATTCTTGCCTGGAGAATCCCCGTGGACAGAGAAGTCTGGAGGGATGGCGTTGCAAAGAGTCGGGCATGACTGAGCAACTAACACTTTCATGTTTCACTTTTTCCCCACTCGTTAGGGTGCCCACTAGCTTCAGGAGCCCCAGGTTAGGAAAGTATCCTTTTCTCCTTGGGAATCCACACCAGGGGCTTGTTTAAACTCTCCTGACATCAAGGGTCACACGACACCCCCTTTTCCTGGGAGTGTGGTTACTCAGTCCCTCTTGTAGTGCACCGAGGTGGTTAGCCATCTATGAAAGACGTCGTTTGCTCATCCAACGGCTACTTTCCTTCCTCTTCTTCACTGACAGAGGCAGCCTCCCCTGATACTCACTTGCCCAGCTTGTCATGTCACTGGATCCCAGACGTTGGCTCAGACCTGGCTGGAGGGTCCTGAGGGGCTGCTGGCTGGGGATTTCTAGGGAGGACTTCCCTCCCCGATAAATATGCATGACCGTATTTCAGGAGACATCTCCTGCCTTCTCAGATGTGAGAGGGCAAGCCTGCAGAAGAAGGCTGAGGTCACCAGCCTCCAAGAGGATCTCCAGGCAGCTTTGCCTCCTGGTGTCTGGGTCGTTGCGTAGTCCTGTCCTGCAGTGAGTCAGGGCTGGCCTGCGTGGCTGATAAGGCTGCCGCAGAATGCAGCCTTAGATGGCTATACTGGGAAAGGTGCTAAAGGTTCTGCCCCGGTTCCTATGGGACTGCTCCCTTGGAAGGAAGCAAGCCACCATATGGTAAGGACACACAGGACACATGCCCCACCATGAGGACGCTCAGGCAGTTCTGCAGAGAGAAGCCAACAGCCAGAACCAACTCACCAACCACGTCGGTGAGCCTTGGGGGTCCCAGGAAATGGACCCTCCAGCCCCAGTCCAGCCTTCAGATGAGCTCAGCCCCAGGCAGCGTCTCTCTTCAGCACATGGGAGGCTGAGCCAGAGCCATTTAAGCTGCACTTGAATTCCTGACCCACTGAAACCACGAGGGATTAAAAAATAACCCATAGTTGGTGAAGGGCTTCCCTGGTGGCTCAGTGGTAAAGGATCATCCCTTGCAGCGCAAGAGATGTGCGTTCGAAGCTCTCCTTGGCCCTGGGGGCAGGGCTGAGACCAAAGTCTCAGCTGCATGTGGCGGGGGAAACCCTATTTTATTTAACAAGCGCTGTTGCAGCACTCGGGACTTCCCACGTGGCTCAGCAGCAGTTTCTATCGCTGAGTCGGGAAGATCCCCTGGAGGAGGACACAGTAACCCACCCCAGCATTCTCGCCTGGAGACGCTCATGAGCAGAGGAGCCCGGCGGGTTCCAGTCCATGGGGTCACAAATAGACGTGACTGAAGGGACAGCGTGCACGGACGACGCGGTGCTTCTCCTCAATACCAGGCAAAGCCCTAGGCACGTTTCAAGCTCACTGAAGCCACAGCAACACCGTGAGGCATGTCCTGGTGTCATCCTCATTTTATAGACGAGGACATGAGGCCCAGAAAGGTTGACTGACCCAAGATCAGAGGGTCAGCGAGCGTTGAGTGCGGCTCTAGGGTGGGTCTTAGCCGTGGTGCCAGCCTGCTTGTGTGTGTTCACGCTGGGAGGCCTGCTTTTGAACTTCCCTGTTTCTCTGAGACCATCCACATGTGGTCTGTGGTTGGACCACATGCAGAGGCCGAGGACCAGTCTCTCCCATCATCCTCACGACAGTAGTGATGGTCAGCGACTGCTTCCTATGCGGCAGGCGGTCTGATGGGACAGCTTTGTGTACTTGTCCCAGTTCATCCTCACACTCAGTCCTTCCAGTGTATATTCTTTTTAAAAATTTTTTTAAAAAATATATTTATTTATTTATTGATTTGGGGCGGGGATCGGGTTGGGGAGGGAGGGGAGCAGGCGGGCCACTTCTATTGGTCTTTCATTTCTCTATTTTCATTCGTCTTCGTTCTTTGGCTCCTGTGGGCCTCCCATCGCGGTGGCGTCTGTCGTTGCAGAGCACCGGCTCTGGGCGCATGCGCTCCAGAGCTCTGGCTCGGTAGTTAGACACATTGGTCCAGCCGTTCCATGGCATGTGAGATCTTCCCAGGCCAGGGATCGAACTGGCACCCCTTGCACTGCAAGGCGGTGTCCTTACCCACTGGACCACCAGGGGAAGCCCTATTTTATTTAACAAGCGCTGTTGCAGCACTCGGGACTTCCACGTGGCTCAGCAGCAGTTTCTATCGCTGAGTCGGGAAGATCCCCTGGAGGAGGACACAGTAACCCACCCCAGCATTCTCGCCTGGAGACGCTCATGAGCAGAGGAGCCCGGCGGGTTCCAGTCCATGGGGTCACAAATAGACGTGACTGAAGGGACAGCGTGCACGGACGACGCGGTGCTTCTCCTCAATACCAGGCAAAGCCCTAGGCACGTTTCAAGCTCACTGAAGCCACAGCAACACCGTGAGGCATGTCCTGGTGTCATCCTCATTTTATAGACGAGGACATGAGGCCCAGAAAGGTTGACTGACCCAAGATCAGAGGGTCAGCGAGCGTTGAGTGCGGCTCTAGGGTGGGTCTTAGCCGTGGTGCCAGCCTGCTTGTGTGTGTTCACGCTGGGAGGCCTGCTTTTGAACTTCCCTGTTTCTCTGAGACCATCCACATGTGGTCTGTGGTTGGACCACATGCAGAGGCCGAGGACCAGTCTCTCCCATCATCCTCACGACAGTAGTGATGGTCAGCGACTGCTTCCTATGCGGCAGGCGGTCTGATGGGACAGCTTTGTGTACTTGTCCCAGTTCATCCTCACACTCAGTCCTTCCAGTGTATATTCTTTTTTTTTTTTTAAAAGATTTATTTATTTATTTATTTATTTTGGGCGGGGATCGGGTTGGGGAGGGAGGGGAGTGGGCGGGCCACTTCTATTGGTCTTTTTTATTTCTCTATTTTCATTCGTCTTCGTTCTTTGGCTCCTGTGGGCCTCCCATCGCGGTGGCGTCTGTCGTTGCAGAGCACCGGCTCTGGGCGCATGCGCTCCAGAGCTCTGGCTCGGTAGTTAGACACATTGGTCCAGCCGTTCCATGGCATGTGAGATCTTCCCAGGCCAGGGATCGAACTGGCACCCCTTGCACTGCAAGGCGGTGTCCTTACCCACTGGACCACCAGGGGAAGCCCTCATTTGTTTATTTTCATCCGTCTTTGTTCTTTGGCCCATGTGGGCCTCCCATCGTGGTGGCCTCTGTTGTCGCAGAGCGCCGGCTCTGGGTGCATGGGCTCCAGAGCTCCGACTCGGAAATTGGACACATCAGTCCAGCCACTCAGCGGCCCGTGGGATCTTCCCAGGCCAGGGATCGAACCGGCGCCCCTTGCACTGCAAGGTGGTGTCCTTACCCACTGGACCACCAGGGGAAGCCCCCAGCGTATATTCTTTTTCTCTGTATCACCCTCGAGAAGGCGGAGGCTCCGAGAGCCTCTGCAGATTTACCCAAAGCACACACCTAGGAAGACGTGAAATTGGAATTTGAATGCAGGATGATCAGATAGCCAAGCTCAGATGCTCACTGTGTTGCTGGACTGGTTTTGGGTTGGTTTGCTCTAACTTTGTAAAAAAAAAAAAAAAGAGAGGTGAACTTCCCATAGCATAAAATTGTAAACATTTTTTTTTGTTTCAGTTAAAAATTTTTTTATTGATTAATTAATTTATTTTTGTCTACTCTGAGTTTTCCTTAAAATTTTTTTTTATTAATTATTTTTGTCCATTCTGTGTTTTCCTTAAAAGTTTTTTACATTTTATGTATTTATTTATTTTTGGCTCTTCTGGGTCTTCACTGCTGCAGGCTCTTCTCTAGTTGCAGGGAGTGGGGGCTCCTCTCTAGTGGAGGTGAGCAGGCTTCTTGTTGCGGTGACTTCTCTTGTTGTGGAACTCGGGCTCTAGGGCACAAGGGCTCCGTAGTTGTGACTCTGAGGCTCTAGAGCACAGGCTCATGGGCTTAGCTGCTCCGCAGCAGGTGAGATCTTCCCAGATTAGGGATCGAACTTGTGTCTCCTGCATTGGCAGGCGGGTTCTTTACCACTGAGCCGCCAGAGAAGCCCAGCATAGAATGTTAAACATCTTAAAGCATGCAGTTCAGTGGTGTTTGGTATGGTTGCTCCACTGTGCAACCATCAAGTCACCAAAAGATCTTCATCACCCCGAATGAGAGAGACCCTGTTGGTTGAGGAATTCCCTCCTCTCAGCCCCAGTTGTTGTTCAGTCACTCGGTTGCATCTGACCCTTCACGACCCCATGGATGGCAGCATGCCAGGCTTCTCTGTCCTTCCCCTTCTGGTGTTTGTTCAAACTCATGTCCGTGAATTTGATGATGCCATCCAACCATCTCATCCTCTGTCACCTCCTTCTCCTCCTGCCTTCAGTCTTTCCCAGCCTCAGGGTCTTTTCCAGCGAGCTCTTCGCATCAGGTGGCCAAGTATTGGGGCTTTGGCTTCAGCACCTGTCCTTCTAACGAACAGTCGGGGTTGATTTCCTTTAGGACTGACTGGTTTGATCGCCTGGCAGTCCATGGGACTCTCAAGAGTCTTCTCCAGCACCGCAGTTGGAAACCATCCATTCTTCAGTGCTCAGCCTTCTTTACGGTCCTCCTCTCAGCCTCTGGCAACCACTAATCTGCTTCCTGTTTCTATGGACTTAACTATTTGGGATATTTCATAGAAACGGACTCATGCAATGTGTGACTTTAGTGTCTGACGTCTCTCCCTTAGTGTGTTTTTGAGGTTCAGCCATATTGTGCGTGGATCAGGACCTCATTCCTCTTTATGGCTGATTAATATTCATTGCATGCACTCACCATACTTTTACTGATTTATCAGTTAAAGAACATATGAGATCTTTTCGCTTTCTGGCAAGTGTGAGTATCACTGCTACCAATATTCATGGGTAAGTATTTCTTTGAGCTCCTGTTTTTAGTTCTTTGGGGCCTAACACTTAGGAGCAGAATTGTTGGATCCTGTGGCAATTCTACAATTCATCGTTTAAGGACCTACTACATCATTTTCCACAATAACCAAACCGTCTTCAGTCCTACCAGTTATGTATGGGAGCTCTAATGTCTCTATGTCCTCACTGACACTTATTTTCTAGTTTTTTAATAGATGAAGTTTAAAACCGTAGTCATCCTAGAGGCTCTGAAGCAATATAAACTTGTGGTTTTTTTTTAAAGACACTTAAAAAGTATTTACTTGTTGGCTGTGCTGGGTCTTCAGTGTGGTGCATGAGCTCTTCATTTCCATGTGGACGTCTCCTGTTGTGCAGCGAGGGCTCCAGTGAAAAGCTTGTGTGGTGCTTGGTGGCCTAGTTGTGTCTGACTCTGGGATCCCACAGACTGTAGCCCACCAGGCTCCTCTGTCCATGGGATTTTCCAGGCAGGACTACTGGAGTGGGTTACCATTTCCTACTCCAGAGGATCTCCCCAGCCCAGGGGTCATACACATGTCTCCTGTACTGGCAGGTGGGTTCTTTACCCCCAGTGTCACCTGGGAAGCCCAGTTAAGAGCTTATGTCCACACAAACACTTGCACATGGATTTTTAAAAATTATTTGGTGGAGAAGGCAATGGCCACCCACTCCAGTATTCTTGCCTGGGAAATCTCATGGACAGAGGAGCCTGGTGGGTTGCAGTTCATGGGGTTGCAAAGAGTCAGACACAACTGAGTGACTAACTGTTTCACTTTCGCTGCTTACTACAGCCCTCTGAACTTACTCTTTCACTTCTTTAAGAGTTCTTCCCCTGCCATGATATACCTTGAACCTTATTCACCACTGGTACGGGTCCTGAATTACAGTTCTTTGCTGATTCTAAATAAACCCATCTTTGCTGGAAAAATTTTTTATTAAGGTTCAGCCATATTGTGCGTGGATCAGGACCTCATTCCTCTTTATGGCTGATTAATATTCATTGCATGCACTCACCATACTTTTACTGATTTATCAGTTAAAGAACATATGAGATCTTTTCGCTTTCTGGCAAGTGTGAGTATCACTGCTACCAATATTCATGGGTAAGTATTTCTTTGAGCTCCTGTTTTTAGTTCTTTGGGGCCTAACACTTAGGAGCAGAATTGTTGGATCCTGTGGCAATTCTACAATTCATCGTTTAAGGACCTACTACATCATTTTCCACAATAACCAAACCGTCTTCAGTCCTACCAGTTATGTATGGGAGCTCTAATGTCTCTATGTCCTCACTGACACTTATTTTCTAGTTTTTTAATAGATGAAGTTTAAAACCGTAGTCATCCTAGAGGCTCTGAAGCAATATAAACTTGTGGTTTTTTAAAGACACTTAAAAAGTATTTACTTGTTGGCTGTGCTGGGTCTTCAGTGTGGTGCATGAGCTCTTCATTTCCATGTGGACGTCTCCTGTTGTGCAGCGAGGGCTCCAGTGAAAAGCTTGTGTGGTGCTTGGTGGCCTAGTTGTGTCTGACTCTGGGATCCCACAGACTGTAGCCCACCAGGCTCCTCTGTCCATGGGATTTTCCAGGCAGGACTACTGGAGTGGGTTACCATTTCCTACTCCAGAGGATCTCCCCAGCCCAGGGGTCATACACATGTCTCCTGTACTGGCAGGTGGGTTCTTTACCCCCAGTGTCACCTGGGAAGCCCAGTTAAGAGCTTATGTCCACACAAACACTTGCACATGGATTTTTAAAAATTATTTGGTGGAGAAGGCAATGGCCACCCACTCCAGTATTCTTGCCTGGGAAATCTCATGGACAGAGGAGCCTGGTGGGTTGCAGTTCATGGGGTTGCAAAGAGTCAGACACAACTGAGTGACTAACTTTTTCACTTTCGCTGCTTACTACAGCCCTCTGAACTTACTCTTTCACTTCTTTAAGAGTTCTTCCCCTGCCATGATATACCTTGAACCTTATTCACCACTGGTACGGGTCCTGAATTACAGTTCTTTGCTGATTCTAAATAAACCCATCTTTGCTGGAAAAAATTTTTTTTATTAATTTGGATTTTTTTGAGTTTTAAAATAAATTTATTCATTTTAACCACAACCATCTCTCCGCCACCCCCAGAATTTCCCCAACTAGTTCTAATGCTTTTTGTTTAAAGAATTTATTTTTTTAATTGAAGGATAATTGCTTTACAGAATTTTGTTGTTTTCTGCCAAACAGCAGCATGAATCGGCCATACAAATAAGGAACACTCCACGGATGTGTGTCCTTCTTACTCAGAGCCATGCTAATCTTCTCTACAGCATTACAGTTTTTAAAGTATATGTGCTGCCAAAGTGAGCACTATGTGGGTGTTTTTTATCAGCTTTATTTATTTAATCAGCTCTTTTTTGAAAAAAATTTTGATGGAAGTATAGTTGATTTTACAACGTTGTGTTCGTTTCAGATGTACAGCAAAGTGAATCACTTACACATATATCCTTTCTGTTTTTTTCTAGATTCTTTCCCCATAAGGCCAGAGTATTGACTAGAGTGCCCTGTGCCACACAACAGGTTCTTATTAGGTATCTGTTTTGTATATGTAGTGTGTATATGTCAGCCCCAGTCTCCCAATTTATCCCTCCCCTCTCCATCCTCTGGTAATCACAAGTTTGTTTTTTGCATCTGTGACTCTACTTCTGTTTGGTAAACAAGTCCATGTGTACCCTTTTTTTATAGAGTCCACATGTGAGTGATATCATATGACATTTATCTTTCTGTGTCTGACTTACCTCACTCAGTGTGACAATCTCCAGGTCCATCCATGCTGCTGCAAATGCCATTTTTGTTCTTTTTTATGGCTGAGTAATATTCCATTGTATAGATGTATGGCATCTTTTCTTCCGTTCCTCTGTTGATAAACAGTTAGGTTGCTTCTGTGTCCTGGCTAAGGTGAACAGTGCTGCAAGGAACATAGCAGTCCGTGTATCTTTTCCAGTTAAGGTTTCCTCTGGGTGTATGCCCAGGAGTGGGATTGCTGGGTCATATGGCAGTTCTATTTTTAGTTTTTTTGCGGAACCTCCAAAGTGGTTTCCATGGAGATTGTATTAATTTAAATTCCCACCAACCGTGTAGGAGGGTTCCCTTTTCTGTACATCCTTCCCAGCATTTATAGTTTGTAGATGTTTTGACGATAGCCCTTCTGATTGGTGTAAGGTGATACCTCATTATAGCTTTGATTTGCATTTCTCTGGTGATTAGGGATGTGTAGAATCGCTTGATGTACTTTTTAGCCATCTGTATGCCTTCTTTGGAGAAATGTGTCGTTTAGATCTTCCACCCATCTTTTGATACAGTTGCTGGTGTTTTTGATATTGAGCTGTATGCGCTGTTTGTGTACTTTGGAGATTTACGCCTTGGCAATTGCTTTGTTTACAAATGTTTTCTCCCCTTCTGAGGGTTGTCTTTGCATTTTGTTTATGGTTTCTTTTGCTGTGCAAGAGCTTTTTTAAAAATTCACTGTATTTATTTATTTTTGGCTCTTCTGGGTTTTCACTGCTGCTGCAGGCTCTTGTCTAGTTGCAGGGAGCGGGGGCTACTCTCTAGTGGAGGTGAGCAGGCTTCTTGTTACAGTGTCTTTTCCTGCCGTGGAACTCCAGCTCCAGGGCACATGGGTTCCAGCAGTTGTGTCACAAGGGCTCAACAGTTGCAACTCTGAGGCTCTAGAGCACAGGCTCAATAGTTGCGGTTCACGGGCTTAGTTGTTTCGCAGCATGTGGGATCTTCGCGGATCAGAGATTGAACTCGTGTCTCCTTCATTGGCAGGCGAATTCTTTACCACTGAGCGACCAGGGAAGCCCTGTGCAAAAGCTTTTAAGCTTTATTAGGTTCCATTTGTTTATTTTTCTTTTTATTTCATCAACTTTTTATTTACAATTGTCCGAGCTTGTGAGCTTCCTAAATGCCCTTCAGGAGGTGAATGGATAAACTACAGTCCACCCAGACAGTGGAATATTATTCGGCAGTAAGGAGAAATGCGATGAGTCTCATCCAGACAGAGGTTGGATGGCAACACCGACTCCATGGACATGAGTTGGAGCAAGCTCCAGGAGGTGGTGAAGGACGGAGAAGCCTGGTGTACTGCCGTCCATGGGGCTGCAAAACTGAGCAACTGAACAGAACTGAACAGAAATAAGTTCTCAGGCCAGAAAGCAACATGGAGGAAACTTCAAAGCAAATGACTAAGAGAAGGAAGTCAATCTGAAAGGGCTGCATGCTGTACGGTTCCAAGTATATGAGATTCTGGAAAAGGCAAAACTACGGAGATAGTAAAAATATCAGTGGTTGCCAGAGGATGAAGGAGGGAAGGCTGAATGGCAGAGCACAGAGGATTTTAGGGCAATGAAGTTATTCCGCCAGGCCCTATAAAGGTTAAGTACAGGGCGGACATTTGTCCAAACCCATGGAAAGTACAAGACCAAGAGTGAACACTGCTGTGAAGGAAGAACTCTGAGTGATAATTATGTGTCAGGTTAAGGTCATTGGATGTGGCAATACCCCACTCTGGGAGGGGTGTTAACAATGGGGGAGGCTATGCTTGTGTGAGAGCAGAGGGGTGAATGGGAAATCCCCACGTTTTGCTCAATTTTCAGTGAACCTAAAAATTCTCTAAAAAATAAAGTCTATTAAAAAAAATTCTGTCCCTCATTTGGGTTTGTCTGAGATTTCATCATGATTAGATTTGGGGCCATGCAATCTTGATGGAAATTCTGCCCCTCATTAGTGATGCTATTTGATTTTGTTTCTTTGGCAGCGGAGGGTCTTAGTTGTGGCATGTGGGACTTTTTTTTTTTTTGATTTCATTTATTTATTTATTTTTGGCTATACTGGGTTTTCACTGCTGCCACAGGCTCTTCTGTAGTTCCAGGGAGTGGGAGCCACTCTCTAGTTGAGATGAGCAGGCTTCTTGTGGCGGTGACTTCTCTTGTTGTGGAACTCGGGCTCTAGGGCACATGGGCTTCCGTAGTTGCAGCACATGGGCTCAACAGTTGCGGCTCCGAGGCTCTAGAGCATAGGCTCCATAGTTGTGGCTCATGAGCTTAGTTACTCCGCAGCATGTGGGATCTTCCTGGATCTTTGAACCCGTGTCTCCTGCATTGGCGAACTCTTCACCCCGAGCTACCAGGGAAGCCCTGTGGAACCTTTTAGTTGCAGCATGTCGGGTCGAGTTCCCTGACCAGGGATTGAACCTGGGTCTCCTGCACTGGGAGCATGGTGTCTTAGCCACTGGATTCCCAGGGACATCCCTAAAGAGACACTTTAAGAGCACACCGATAACTTGCCCTTCATGAAAAGTCTCCCCCTGCATTTCACATCCATTGATGAGCTTTGCCCACAGGCTGCTTTCCCATCAGCAGTCCCTCATTGTCTTTGTTTCTCCAGGAAAGACAATGCCCGGAAGCAGGGGTCAACCTCCACTTAGAGTCCAGCCCAGTGTCGCTCTCCTGGATCCCTCATTCACAGCCCATCTCACGTGTGAATGAGGCAGCCAGATCCTCGCAGAGCACACGGGACTCTGCCTCTCACTTCCTGTCCTGCAAAGCTTCTCTTTCTCAGGGCATCGCAGGCTAGCTCAAAAGGACCAGTTGCCCTGGGTAGTGGGCCAGGAGCTCTCTTCCCCCACCCCAAGCCTCAGGGGCTGCGGATGGTGAAATCTCACTGGTGAGGTTGCAGTGGGCTCAGCAGAGACCTGCGATAAGATACGGAGCAGTTAGGACAGCTGCTTGGAGGTTGGGCGGCTGGGAGCCCACAGGAAGTGACTCTGTGCAGAGCTGATGCGTCTTTCGTCCCGGCGTCTGTCCCGGGACGGGA
Organism: Tragulus kanchil; assembly: GCA_022376925.1. Taxonomy (NCBI): domain Eukaryota; kingdom Metazoa; phylum Chordata; class Mammalia; order Artiodactyla; family Tragulidae; genus Tragulus; species Tragulus kanchil. Next base: position 68,953,508 of record JAIOJX010000027.1, read on the forward strand.
GCTGCAGGCTGGTGAGTCGGGGGGACATGTCCTCAGAGTCTGGGCAGCCAGAGGGGCTTCATGGCCGGTCCCCGGGTCCAGACGGATGCTCCAGGGCCACGGGCGCAGGTCCGGGCCCTCCTCTGTCCACGCCCGCACCCTGGAGCCTGCCCCGCTGGAGAGCATACGTGGCGGTTGCTGTGCTCTGTTACATCAACCTCCTGAACTACATGAACTGGTTCATCGTCGCAGGTGAGGCCGGGGATGGGAGGCACCTGCCACCAGCCGGCGCTGCGTGTCCAGAGTGGCCTTCTGTCCAGCAGACCTTCTTCTTGTGTGGCACATCCCTGCTTGTCTCACCCCCCAAGTGGTTACAGTCCAGTCTGAATGGGAGGGGGACCAAATGAGTTTCCCGTTTAGCTCCAAACTCAGAGTGTGCCTCTAGGTGTGGGTGCTTGATGGAGGCGGGGGGTGAGCACAGCAGGGAGGGCAGGGTCTGGGGCAAAGCTCTGGCCGTCCTGGGTGGAACGCTGGGGTGAGGTCGTAGAAGAAGGAGGACAGGGTGGCCTGGACCTGCTTCCACGCAAGATCGAGCTGGCTGGTTTTGTCTGGGGTAGCAGCCTGCGTGCAAACCGCGTGTATTCTTGCCTTCCTTCCTGTAGGCTCCGGGACTCGACTCACTCTGTCTGCTTGTCACTTGTCCACTTATTCATTTATTCAAGGTTCAGCCTTCTTTTCTGTCTTGATCACACACTCATTCAAGATGAACTGAGGGCTTCCCCTGGTGGTCCAGTGGGTAACGACACCACCTTGCAGTGCAAGGGGCGCCAGTTCGATCCCTGGCCTGGGAAGATCCCACGTGCCGCGGAGCGGCTGGACTGACGTGTCCAACTACCAAGCCGGAGCTCTGGAGCACATGCGCCCAGAGCCGGCGCTCAGTAACGACAGATGCCACCGCGATGGGAGGCCCACAGGAGCCAAAGAACAAAGATGGATGAAAATAGAGAAATGAAAGACCAATAGAAGTGGCCCACCTGCTCCCCTCCCTCCCCAACCCAACCCCCACCCAAAATAAATCAATAAATCTTAAAAAAAAAAAAGATGAACTGAGCACGATGGGACTTGGGCACCTGGGGGAAGGGACGTCTGCTTTGTAGCTCCTGATCTCGGGAATGACCGCCTCCTGCGGCAGAGAGAGAAGCTCTTTCACAGGACCCCTGCAAGGCAGAGAGATGCAGTCAGATGAGGAGGTACAGGGGGCCTAGGGAGCTCAGAGAGGGTGCAACCAGGCTCCCTGAGGCCAGGATGTGGGCTCATCACTTACCAGCTCGCACTTGCGGAATGAATGAGACTCAGGGGTTGCAGAGAGCACCACACGCGGCAGGTGACTGCCTTTGAGGAACTCAGAGGGGCACAGAACACACGTCAAGTGACTCTAACCCAGGACAGGGCTGGGGGAGCCTGAACTAGGCAGCTCCGGGATTAAAAAAGGGGGGGGGCTTCTTTGGTGGCTCAGATGGTAAAGAATCTGCCTGCCATTCAGGAGCCCCGGGTTTGATCCTTGGGTCGGGAAGATCTCCTGGAGGAGAAAGAGGCAACCCACTCCAGTATTCTTGCCTGCAGAATCCCCATTGGACAGAGAAGCCTGGTGGGCTACAGTGTGTGGAGTCATAAAAAGTTGGACGTGACTGAGCGACGAACACTTTCCCAGGATGAAAAACTGAGGGTTCAGGCAGAATTCACTGAGGAAGGGCATAAGGTTTGAGTCTTGAGGGCTGAGAAAATCAGTAAGGCACGGCATGGGGCAAAGGTGCAACATGGTCTGATCAGGGGTGGAGAGATGGGGAGAAAGTGGGAAATTATTCCGAGAGCGTCCGAGGCTGGGTCACAGGTTTCCTGGAGGCCAGGCTGGGAGCTTGCACTTTTTTTTTTTTTTTTTTTTTAAAGATTTATTTATTTATTATTTTTTGGGGTGGGGGTCGGGTTGAGGACTGAGGGGAGCGGGCGGGCCACTTCTATTGGTCTTGCATTTCTCTCTGTTCATCCGTCTTTGCTCTTTGGCTCCTGTGGGCCTCCCATCGCGGTGGCGTCTGTCGTCGCAGAGCGCCGGCTCTGGGCGCATGCGCTCCAGAGCTCCGGCTCGGTGATTGGACACGTCAGTCCAGCCGCTTCGCGGCACGTGGGATCTTCCCAGGCCAGGGATCGAACCGGCGCCCCCTGCACTGCAAGGCGGTGTCCTTACCCACTGGACCACCAGGGGAAGCTCGAGCTTGCACTTTCTGCTGAGGCAATGGGGAGCCATGGACCATGTTCAAGTGGGCAGGCTTGTCATCGGGCTTGAGGCCCTGACGGAGGCCAAAGACGACAGAGAGGTCGGTCAGAGGCTGCTGGGAGAGAGGAGGCTGAAGCGGAGGAAACCCGCATTGGAGAGGGGACGGAGGCTGTGAAGAGGAGGCGGGGGGCAGCCGGGGGTGTGGAGCTCTTTCAGCACTTCAGGCTGGGGCCCCTGCGTCCGCTGGGAGGCCCCTAGTCCTCCCTGCTGGACGCACTTTCTGTGATGGGCTTCCTCTGGCCATGTGAGTAACGGGGCCGTGGTTACTGGGTTAAGCCCGAGGCCCCAGGGAAAAAAGTGAACCCTGCGAGGGCCGGTAAAGAATCTGATCAGGAGCCCCGGTTTGATCCTTGGTCGGGAAGATCTCCTGGAGGCGCAAGAGGCAACCCACTCCAGTATTCTTGCCTGCAGAATCCCCATTGGACAGAGAAGCCTGGTGGGCTACAGTGTGTGGAGTCATAAAAAGTTGGACGTGACTGAGCGACGAACACTTTCCCAGGATGAAAAACTGAGGGTTCAGGCAGAATTCACTGAGGAAGGGCATAAGGTTTGAGTCTTGAGGGCTGAGAAAATCAGTAAGGCACGGCATGGGGCAAAGGTGCAACATGGTCTGATCAGGGGTGGAGAGATGGGGAGAAAGTGGGAAATTATTCCGAGAGCGTCCGAGGCTGGGTCACAGGTTTCCTGGAGGCCAGGCTGGGAGCTTGCACTTTCTTTTTTTTTTTTTTTTTAAAGATTTATTTATTTATTATTTTTTGGGGTGGGGGTCGGGTTGAGGACTGAGGGGAGCGGGCGGGCCACTTCTATTGGTCTTGCATTTCTCTCTGTTCATCCGTCTTTGCTCTTTGGCTCCTGTGGGCCTCCCATCGCGGTGGCGTCTGTCGTCGCAGAGCGCCGGCTCTGGGCGCATGCGCTCCAGAGCTCCGGCTCGGTGATTGGACACGTCAGTCCAGCCGCTTCGCGGCACGTGGGATCTTCCCAGGCCAGGGATCGAACCGGCGCCCCCTGCACTGCAAGGCGGTGTCCTTACCCACTGGACCACCAGGGGAAGCTCGAGCTTGCACTTTCTGCTGAGGCAATGGGGAGCCATGGACCATGTTCAAGTGGGCAGGCTTGTCATCGGGCTTGAGGCCCTGACGGAGGCCAAAGACGACAGAGAGGTCGGTCAGAGGCTGCTGGGAGAGAGGAGGCTGAAGCGGAGGAAACCCGCATTGGAGAGGGGACGGAGGCTGTGAAGAGGAGGCGGGGGGCAGCCGGGGGTGTGGAGCTCTTTCAGCACTTCAGGCTGGGGCCCCTGCGTCCGCTGGGAGGCCCCTAGTCCTCCCTGCTGGACGCACTTTCTGTGATGGGCTTCCTCTGGCCATGTGAGTAACGGGGCCGTGGTTACTGGGTTAAGCGAGGCCCCAGAGAAGTGAAACCCTGCCCAGCGGCTGGGGACTGTTGGGGTAGGTGGTCCTCACACACCAAGAATTTTCTTGTGTGAAGCCGGTCTTTGGGAGGCCAAAGCATTAGTGAAAAGATAAAAACAAGGCCGGGCTCACACTGGACACCCCCGGCTGCCTCCAGAGCAGCACAGGGCTGGGAGGAGCCCAGGAGCAGCCAAACCAAGGGGCTGCGACCCCGTCCCCAAAAGAGTGTGATTATAGAGACTGTATACTTAGTTATTGACTGTTTTTTTTTTTTAAATGTATTTATTTATTTTTGGCGGTGCTGGCTCTTCTTTGCTGCACGGGCTTTAATCTAGTTGTGGCTAGCGGGAGGCCCCTCTCTAGCTGCTGTGCGACGGCTTCTCATTTCCTTGACTTCGCTTGTTGTGGGGCACAGGTTCGAGGCCCCGTGGGCTTCAGTGGTTTTGATTCCTGGGCTCCGGAGCACAGGCTCAGTGGGGTGGCTCGCAGGCTTAGGTACTTGGCAGCACATGGGATCCTCCTGGACCAGAGGTCAAACCCGTGTCTCCAGCATTGGCAGGCAAAGAGATGCTGTACCACTGTGCCACCAGGAAGCCTGCCATTGACTTTGCTTATTGGTGTTGTCCCTTTCTTGGGCAAGAAGATGTGTAATTCATGTAGTTAAAAGTATTAAGAGGGAAGGAAAGACATACAGGGTGGTATCTGGATGTTGTGGCAATTGGATCCAAAGTGAATATTAGAACAAAAATCTCTTACTTGGTGACCTCTCTACTTCTTCCATCTTTTTTACCTGCTGGCCAGGGTTTTTTTTTTTTTTTTTTAATCTTTATATTCTTCTTCTTTTTTTTTTTTGACCACTTGTATTGGTCTTTCATTTATCTATTTTCATCCATCTTTGTTCTTTGGCCTGTGCGGGCCTCCCATTGTAGTAGCCTCTCTCGTTGCAGAGCACCGGCTCTGGGCGCATGCGCTCCAGAGCTCTGGCTAGGTAATTGGACACATCGGTCCAGCCATTCCATGGCA